>BMAO01007306.1:0-56920 GCA_019973975.1 Trichonephila clavata
CAATTTAATTTAAATGTAAAAGTTGGAATAAAATTCGAATTAATGGTTACAATTCAATGCACGTATATTCAAGGGCTAATTCCAGCTTAAGATAACGAAAGATAACAAATATTCTTTGAAAAGATTCTAACATGAAATACATTAAGGAGATTTAATTTGTTATAAGCGTAAAAGTATTCGAAAAATTCAAGTAGCGCAATTTAGAATGTAGCGTTAGATTAGGACAGTTTCTTGAAGTTGAAAGAGTGAAAAAAATGTTAATGACATTAAATCCAGTGGGGCAACATTGAACACATTGAAAACCATCTCACGCGGAAAATTTCCTTGCATATAAATTCATTTTCTTAATAACACAATATGAAAGTTAAGTCTTGAAAACATCTCGCGAATCTTTTATGGAACTAATATACACTCTTTAATATAAAAAACGATACAGCAAAAATCAGTTATAGAAATCGGATGAAATTGCGTGCTCATAGTTTACGATGGGGAATGCAAGCGATTAGCTTTGGATTTTGATTATTAACTAGCTAGAGCGTCAGTGCATTGCAACTGACATCCGAATGATGTACATATAAAACCGAGGGAAATCTAAAGCTAAAGTATAGCTTTCATAGCGAATGCGATTCCACCGTAGCATATGAAATGGTTCTCTCACGCAGTTTCAATTAAACCTCTGGGGAAATCTATTTTGTCTAACTATCTGACCCAGGGGTCGGCAACCTATGGCACGCGTGCCAGATGTGGCACGCCACCACTCTACAAAATTATAAGATAAAGTTAAATCGTTCTGTTTCTCCTTTCAACACCTTACACATTTTTTATATGAAGATTTTTTTCACTTTCTGTTCACTGCCAGAAAACGATTCTGCTGAATCACCTTGCTGGCGTCGAGAGAGAAAGGGGAAATTTCCATGGGAATAAAGTGATGTACTCGGTAAAAGCCCGTGCAATGCCGGGCTAATCTGACGGAAAGCAGACCCATTCGATGGAGCAAAGAGGTGGAAGAAATTTCGAATTACGATATTTTAATGATATATTAAAATGGAAGTCACAAACACACCAGGAAGAGTGCTTGCACCAAGACAGGAAGGGGAAATTTTTAAGGCAAAAAATATCTATACACTTGAAAAAGCCCGTGCAACGCCGGGCCATGCAGCTAGTCTTACACTATTAAAATTCGAAGGTAAACAAACGTATCTATCTATCTATCTATCTATGCGCGTCTATCTTCTCACGAACCGTACGACGCAGAAAGTCGTGGAAGGTACCAAAAGATCGGGAATTTTCCAGGGAAGCCGTATTGCCCATTTATATTCTGATCTTGTAATTAGTTGAAAAGATATTAATTAAAAACCTTAAAACGCCTAATTGTTTTACTCCTAACGGGTGTTTACTTGGCGGAACTTCCGTTCCGTTTCGGCCGAGCGGTGATCCGACGTTTTCGACCATCTTAAAATTGTCATCCAATTTTCGGTGTGGAAATCAGACTAAAAATAATTACAGAATCGGAAAGATCATTTATTTCGCCACGATACGGTATAATTTTTTTTGTAAAATAACGATATTTTCAATTTTTTTCGAATTTTTTAAAATAGTGTTAAAACTGATGCGTTTTTATGAAAATTATTTCTAAATCGTTGCGTATGAATTTGTTTTCGTGTTATTAAATCGATATTCTACACTAATTAACTTCAAGCCTTTCTCTTTTAGATCCATTCATTTAAAAAATAAAATTCCCAAAACCTTTTTTTAAAAGAATTTTTAAAAAGTAGTCCCAATTTTTACTTCACATTGAATAACTTTGTCATTTATGAAGGTAATCTCACAAAACCTTTTTCCGGGTGTACAGTAATATTATCCGTAACATATATAAAGATTGAAAAAATTGCTTCAAAATTACGGATTTTAAAAAACATTTTGTGATTTTCGTAAACTTATGTTTTTCTGAGAAATAAATTAAAAAGTAGTAATTTGTACATTTTTTATTTTAATTTGTTATTTTTGCAAATAGTTTGTGATGTTTGAGAGCATTAACGTAAAAATTATGCCCTTAAAATGAAGGTAATGATTTTTAAAATAATTCAAAATACGCGATTTTACATTTAGCCAAACATTGGCGTCGAAAATTAGCTTTGCGCCAAAGACTTTTGACCTGTTTCGTCATCGACCGCATCTATCTCAAGGGTTACACTAAAAAGTTCTGCCTTAAACAGGGGGAAATCAGTAACTTTGGCGAGTAAAAAAAAAAAATGCGAGTGAGAAAGTTATTTTTTGTCAATTTTTCTTTATATAATTATTAAAATTAAATAACTATATATATGTCAGATTAAGATGATAAAATGCATTCAATGCATTTCTGAGATTCATTTTTAAAATATTTATCAGTATCGAAATTTTTGTTCTCTTTCATAAAACTTATAGTTTACTTTAAAATAATGCCAAATGTATATGTCTTTTTTTGACATATAATTCCGTAATAAACGAAAAATTTGCCCATTTCGAATTTTTTTTTTTTTGAAATAGTCAGTTAAATAGGCATAAATTCCTTAGAGAGAAAAAAGCTATGTTCATATTATATATTCTTTATTATTAATCGCTTTTTATTAAAATATCAAAAATCAATAAATTTTTTGCAATACATTTAAATGTAATCGTGAATCGAAATTTTTCAATCGTTATGTGTGAATATCCCCTCTTCAATAAAAAATTACTTTCAATTTTTACCTTCCATTTATAATTAACGCCTATTTTCAAGTTCTGCTACGGGTTTTGTAGCGAAGTTGGTAGCACGCTGGATACATTGCGGATCGACGGAGTGATATCGTCTCGCTCCGAGTTCGAATCCAGGATCTCGATTTTTTCATTTCTGCTTATTTTAACCACGTAAATTAATTTTACTGATAAATACTTATTTTAACATGATCCTCTATTATTTTAATGTACTTTTCATATTTTTTTTTTTTTTTTTTTTTTTTTTTTTTTTTTGCCTTCAAAAAGGTTTTTTTCAGATTTTTAATCATTCAAAGTAATTTCTATCTTTTTCAACAATTCCTAACAAGAAGCTTTCATTTCTGGTTATTTTTCCCACGTAAATTTTCAGTGCTGCCATTATTTAAGCAAACGGAATGTCACAATTAATTTCTAAATGAACATTTTTAATCAATTTTAATGTAAAAATATTAATAAGTTATAGTTTTGTATTTTATAAATATCAATGAATTTAAAAGAAAATGATTTTTAAAAATTTCATTGATATTTAGAGTCAGTGTTTAAAAAAATAAAATGCCGAAAACTATCTTTTTTTTTTTTAGAGTTTAAAAAGAAACTTTTTTTTTTTTTTAGAAAACAAAGATATTTTGCATATTTTATGATTTTTCTAAAATGAATCAACATCGTTACTTTTAAATAAAAATGATTTTTAAAACTTTTAGAATCAGTGATTTTAAAAAAAAAGCCAAAAACTTTTTTGAACAAATTTTAATAAAACACTCAAAATACTTAAATCAATCATTTAATAATTTCTTCTTTTATAAAGGTAATTGCATGAAACTTTTCCCCCCCGAGTCGAATATTTCAAAAAATCCTCACAATTTTACTCCAAGAATTAAAATAGTAGTGAAATTTAGTAATTTGAAAAATTTATACTTTCTGTCTTTTTTTCAGCATACAACTATTTTTAAAAAGATTACATTTTCGTTTCCGGGAAATAAAATATTGCAACGAAAGAATTGGAAAGTGAGTGGGTGATTTTAAAATTCGCCGTGTTTGCCTATTCGAGGGTTTTTGGTGACGGACCTCGAAATTTTCAACCATGCTCAAGTGACGAGGACGACACCTGAGCTTTCACCCATCTTTAATAATTACCACACCACACCAACGCAAGAACAAATTTCGAAAAAGGGAGTTTTTATGACATAGTTAAAGAAATCACTCACATCGCGCGCATACACACACAAGTTCTATCGGCCTGAGGGAAACACGAAATTTCCATGGGGATGAAGTTATTCACTCGGTAAAATCCCGTGCAACACCAGGCTAAGCGGGGAAGAAAGAAATAAAGATATCAAAGTAATTTTGAAAAATAATATTGGAAGTGCTGAATTTGTGAAGATTGAGTGAATATTAACGTCCCACTATTCAGCTACACGAGGCCTTTCGGGGACGGTCTGCGTAATTTTGAACCATGGTCAAGTGACGCGGACGACACCTGAGCTGGCACCCCCTCTCCTAACTACCACTCCACACCAATGGGAGGACGTTTGTGCTCTCGACAGATTTTACGTGCATCTTTCCCCTACACTGCGGGTCTTCAGTGGTACTAGGATCGAGAATTTTTGAAGAGAAGGGAAAATGTTAAGCAAGAAAGCCATGATACGCACTCACGGGTCATGCACTCACATCGTACGCGTCAAACCCACACCAAAATGTTGGCGTTAGAATAAAAGGAGGAAATTAACTTGGGGATTAAGTTATACCCGCGGTAACAGCCCGTGCTACGCCGGGCCATGAAAGCTAGTTTGTAATAAATCGCGATTAACTCGTTCCGTTCGATTTGATTGAAGTCGATACACCACTGTTTTGGCATGCTTTATATCTAATCTATCACTTAAATGTTCAAAAACTTCGGATACAAATTGGGGGTCGCTGATTAATTTAATTGGGGCTCCATATCGCGAAATATAATTTTCGAACAGGGTATTGGCGATTATTTTTGCGGACGCCTTTCTGAGGGGTATTATTTCCAACCACTTCGTAAAATGATCCGTTATTACACAAATATATCTATATCTTTGAGGTTTCGATGCTGGGTAGGGGCCTAACAAATCTAAGGAAACTATTTCTTTCGGATAATTAGTTACAATCGGTATTAAATGACCCGCCGGTAACGCGTTCTTATACAGTGGGTAAAAAAAGTTATATATATATATTTGCACACCTACATTTTTGTTTGCAATTCATAAAAAGAAGCATTAAGAAATAAAAAAATTGGTATTGCCAAATCAGAATAAGTTTAATCATCCAAAACAAACAGAAAAATTACAATAATATAAATAACAATGCTTTTTTGTAACAAAATTAAAATATCTCGTGTCAAAAAAGTATTTGCACACCTACATGAATGCAAAAGAAATAAAATATATAAGCAAATTTCAAATAACTAATATTTAGTATGCATTCCTTTAGCATCTATTACTGCTTGTAATCTTGCTGGCATTGATTTAATTACATTTTCTGTAACAGTAGGGTCAGTATTTGACCACTCTTCCATAAGGGCTTGTTTAAGGGCAGATTTGCTTGAAACCTTCCTTTTTCTTATTTTTAAATCCACAGAATTACACACAAATTTTCCAAAGGATTTAAGTCTGGTGATTGTGGTGGAGTAGCAAGTTTTCTGGGTACATAATAAAGCAACCACATACGTGTTATACCGGCAGTGTGCTTGGGATCATTGTCTTGCTGAAAATAGTACGAATTACTGATACCCAATTTTATTGCACTTTGTGGCAAGTTATATCGCAACACATCAATATAGGTTCGAGCAGTCATATTCCCATCAATGAAACACAAATTACCAACTCCTTTGCTAGTCATGCACCCCCAAATCATAACAGAACCTCCTCCATGTTTAACTGTAGGTAACACATTTTTGGTATGAAAAGCAGTACAAGGTTTTCTCCAAACTAATTTCCTGCCATCTGATTTTAAGATATTGAACTTACTCTCGTCGGAGAATATGACATTTTTCCAGAAATCAATTGGCTTATTGATATATTCCTTAGCGAATTCAAGCCTCTTAAGTCTATTTCGTTCAGTTATGAGAGGTTTTTTCCTTGGAGATCTCCCATAAATTTGTGCATCATGCAGGACATTTCGAACACTTTGGGCACAGATTTGAACTCCAGATGTTGAAGCGACATCATTGGCTAATGTAATTGCACTAATAAATGGATTTTTCGATGCTTCTCTTATGATTTTTCGCTTAATTCGCAGTGAAAGTTTCTTTGGGCGTCCAGAGCGCAAGCTATTTGATGTAGATACTCTTTCTTTATGACGCTTTATAACAGTAGAGAAGCAAACATTTACTTTTTTTACCTATTTCTCGATAACTTTGGCCATTTTCATGTAGAGAAACAATTTTTTCTCGCAACGAAATCGGCAATTCAGATTTCTTAGGTGCCATTACAATTTGAAATCCACAATCAACTGATAAAGTTTCGACAATACCTCCTGTTACAGTCGTCTTACGTATGTTATTTACTGCGGGATGACTGTCAAATATAATTAGCAAAAAAATGCAAATTTGCTAAAGTTGAGTTGAGTGTGCAAATACTTTTTTGACATAAGATATTTTAATATTGTTGCAAAAAATGTTTTTTATTAATATTATTGTATTTTTTGTAATTAATTTAAATGAATAGGCTTATTTTATTTTTAAAATGCCAATTTTTGTATTTCTTAATGCATTTTCTTATAAATTGTGAGCAAAAATGTATGTGTGCAAATACTTTTTGTACCCACTGTAGTTATTTTTCTAGCACGTATCACATGTCAAAACATAATCATGTATCGCCCTACGCATGTTAGGGAAATAACAAGCATCCTTCGCGCGTAAATATGTTTTCCTCACTCCGAGGTGTCCAGCCATAGGCTTATCATGAAATTCGTGCATTATCGCACCTCGCATTGACTTTGGAATATATACTCTAATTTCTCCGAGAGAGGATGCGTACTTCGCATAAAATAACAATCCATCGATGATTTTGAAATCTTGAGACCAGTTCCCACAGACCCCCGCATTTACTGTACTGGCATCGGGGTTTTGTAGGTAACGATAAATATGACCAAGCTCGGGGTCCTGCCTTTGTTCAGCTATCAATTGCTCCCTTGACGAAAGTACCAAATCTCTAATTACTGCACAAGTTATATTGGTGTCCTCAAAACTTCCTACCAGGTTCCGCGAGAACACATCTGCTACAACATTTGTATTCGAAAGATCAATTTCTACATTCTCCTCAACGATTTTTATTTCTTCGATTTGAGAATCCGGAATCGCTAAAGACTTTTCCTCAAAATTCATGGTGATATTCGAGTTTCGTATAAAATCGATAACTAAAATGCATGGATATTCGAGATACGCTAATATATGAAAATCCCATTTTGTCGTGAATTCTCTAATTCGTATTTCTAATTCTATCGTTCCTACGTTGTTGCAACAGGCGCCCTGGGCCGTTATAACTTTTGCATTTGATTTTTTTATTGGCTTATACGAAAAATATGTCCTATACGTTTCTTCAGAGATGAACGACTTCTCGGCCCCAGTATCCCATAATGCCTTAGTAAAAACATCGTTAACTAAAATGGGCACGTACGGAAGTTGTACAGGGGACATCCGTAAAGAAGAAACCCTTATAAGAGGTTTCTCCTCAACCTGCGATCGATCCTGATTTCGAACGCTTAAAAAGTTTTTATTTTTATGACTACCCCTTTTCCAACGATTATTCGACCCCCGTTTAAAATTATCACTCGGACCCCTATTTCTATATTGATCTCGTCTACCACGATTCTCGAATCCGTGATCATTCCTATCAATACGGTTCCTGTACTCGAACCCTTGATTATCATGGTTCCTCTGGGGTCTCGTCACATAGGAAGTTCTATAACCCTGTCTCCTATCATTTTGACGTTCGACTACCCTAGTATCTCTCCAATTTCTATTTGTACGACCTTCGTTAGACCTCCTACTCACATCATAAGCTCGTCTTTCACTATTATTATTACTCGAACCCGGATTGTGTCTCCTCAAATATCTGTCCTCGTACTTCGATATTATCTGAAGTAACTGCAATTGAGTGGTTGGATTTCTAATCTCTATGTATTCCATCAATTGTGGTTCCAAACGGGCAATAATGTGCTCGATTAAATTATTTTCCGACATATTTAGTCCCAACCTTTTGTGTATTTGAGTTGGTCATATATGAAACCAGAAGGAGCCTGACCGTGACCCTGATACGACGAATAGAACCTGACTTCCAATTCAGTCTTATTCCTAACCACTGGGAAATTTGCTGTCAAAGCCTCTTTTAATTGCGTGAAATCCGTAGCATTCCCTTTCACTATCGAAGACCCGAATACATCGTACCAGTCTAACGCTCGTCCTCTAAGACGCCCTTTAATATAAGCACATGCCAAATTGTTAGGTACCTCGTAAAACTTAACATTACTGTCAATATATTCCAAAAATTCGGTTACGTTCTCTACTCCAGAGAAACAAATATCAGGCAAGAGACTAAAATTGGATCCGACTCCCATCTCGGGGTTAAGGGAGATATGTCCTGAGGACAAACCAGTTGGGTGCCATTGTCGTGTCTCGGTCCTATTTCGGACCCCGCTTAAACCACCCGACGCGTCTCTAAGTGTAGGAGGAAACATATCATCACCAACAAAAGCCATAGCAACAAATATTTATTTAAGACAGACAAACACAAATAACAAGCACAAGTTCAATTTATAAGTGGAAACCAAGGAGTTATTACCTAACACTTCAATTAATCCTAATACTTAATTCTAATACTCAAATCTAATACTCAAATCTAATACTCAAATCTAATATTCAAATCTAATATTCAAATCTAATATTCAAATCTAATATTCAAATCTAATATTCAAATCTAATATTCAAATCTAATATTCAAATCTAATATTTAAATCTAATATTCCCGTCTAAGTAATCTCAGCTATTAGAATGGACAAGGAGACGAACTCTTGCTAACCTCAGGTCGGTACTGAATCTGTATCTTTGATTATCAAAATCTAACCATTTACTTTTATAATTTGTTTATCAAACGTGCTCTAAGTCGTGAAGTAATTCATCGACGATACTTACATGCAGCTTGGCAACTCCTTCTCTCTATACATTTACGAAATCTAGACTTTATATAGTCGAACTAATTAGCATCTAACTATCTCGTGTTTTTCCCGAAGAGGCTGTGAAATAGTAAAAATGCTTACCCCAAAGTTTCCCAAGAGGATTACTGATGAATTCTCGCGGATAGCCCCGTCACACCTGTTAATTGTATAAACTGTAAAGCACTCCACCCAGCTAATTCACAAAGCTGCTCTGCATAACACATTAAAGAAAAGAAAATATAAGAATTTAAGGCCAATCATCACATAACCTTGGGGGAAGCAAGAAGGAGATTTCAAGTTAACACTGACAGCTACTCTAGCATAGTGAAGGGTTCACCACCTGGACCAAATGTCCAGGAATCATTAGAAAAGAGACTGGAAGGCATGCTTAAAACCTTCCAAGAAATTTTAGAGAAGCAAACCCTTTCCATCATTCAACACTTTGAAAAACAATGGAGGTAATGTTTACACAATTTAGTAGTCTATTATCAAGCGAAAGAACCAGCAAATCTCCGATTAGAAAAAAGAAAACAATCTCCGCTTTAAAAAGCTCGATCGAATCAATATTTGGGGAATCTAATAAAATATAGATCTTCCCATGAACATAGAAATGGGATAAAAACAAGAAAAATAAACCTTTATGTATTTATTGTAAATAGCCTTATAACTAAAAAAAAAAACTATGCCTTTCTTTTTGTATCCTCAAGGGGAGGACAAAGTTATATGATCCCCCCCCCGTTTTTTAATGGTTGTTTTTCTGCAATGGAATTGTACAGGCATTAAAAATAAATCAATTTGGTTGAAAATCCCTCCGTTTTCTTTTGCTGACGTGGGGATCTTCCAGAAAACATTTTTACAGAATGACGATATACTTAATTTCCCTGGAAAGAGTATTTTCAGAATAGATAGACAAAATAGACCAGGAGGTGGTTTAATTATTGCAGTTCCAACGTATTTTTCAGTTCGACAAATCGCATTTAAATTAGGGACCAAGACAAAGATGTAGAAATCTTGATTATAAAAATTAATATCGATTCTTTTTCATGCTATCTAATTAATGTTTACTCTCCTAAAGGTTTCAACATTTAATTAATTAAAACCTTTTTAGAATCTCTGACAGACCCGGTTTTTTTATTTGGAGATTTCAATCTTCATCATCCAATGTGGGGATCCGAGCGTATCTTAAAATACAGCAAGAATTTCGTTGATTGGTTGACTGATTCTAATTTTGTTATTCTTAATACCACCTCTCCCACATACAGAACTTCAGTAAATAAAGCTTCGTCTATAGATCTCACTCCCTGCTCTTCTTCTCTTTTAGGCAATACTTACTGTTACGTTCTTGATAGCTTCTTTGAAAGCGATCATTGCCCGGTAATCACAGAATTCTCGCATCTAAATCCTCGTAAACGAATTTTTTTAAAAAAAACAGATTGGCAGATGGTCACGAAAGAAACGTCTTCTATAATAAGTAATGCAGAAGAAAACACAAGCCTTACTGATAAAATCTCTACAATCATAAAGAAATACGCTATAAAAATCAAAGTTTCCAACAGTTCTTTCCCACCTTGGTGGAATGGCAAAAATTATAATCTTTACAAACTCAAAAAGTATTACCATAAAAGAGCTATTCACGAAACCTCTCCACAATTATGGGATAAATACAAACAATACTCAAGCAAGCTTAGATTTAACATTAAAACTGCCAAAAGACTTTATTGGGATTCTACCTGTAAGAACGTATCTAATCCTAAAATGTTTTTCAATATTCTCAAAAAAATTTTCTACCCATAAAAATCCAGATTCAAGTTTAAATATTCTTAAAGCCAATAACAGATTTATCACACAGCCTCTAATTCAAGCTAATATATTTGCAAGTTTTTTTTGCATCCAATACAACTTCTCACGAGCCACTGCCTTTGGATTTTCTCAGCATGGAAAATAATCTTCTCAATAAACCGTTCCATATCTCAGAACTAAATAGAGCCATCCATTTTTTCAGAAACACAACTCCAGGTTCAGACCTAATCCCAGCATCATTTTTCAAAAATCTGAATAATAGTGAAAGGACTACGATTTTTAAATATTTTCAGCACCTATTTGACAGTGCAACAGTTCCTGATTCTTGGAGACATTCCTTAATCCTCCCTATCCCAAAGCCCTGTAGAGATAAATCGATAGTCTCTTCTTACAGACCAATAGCTCTTACTTCAGTCTTTTCAAAAATTTTCGAAAGAATTTTAGCTGGCCGTATCTCCTATTTTTTGACAATAGATGAAAAACTTCATCCTTATCATTTTGGTTTTATACCATTTAAAGACAACAGAACCGCCGTTACATATATCATTAATAAAGCACTCATAGATGCTAAAGCACATAAGAAATATATTGTTGGAATCAGCTTAGATATTAAAAGTGCCTATGACTCCGTATACTTAGATGGTCTTGCCTTCAAATGTCTCCAACTGGGGATTACAGGAAAAATTGCACTATGGATACGAAGTTTCCTTTCTCACAGATCTTTACGAGTCCGATGGAGGGGCTGTCTTTCTTCCAGGAAGTTTGTTTTGAAGGGTTTACCCCAAGGCAATGTTCTTTTCCCTATTTTATCTACTATATTCATGTACGACTTCTTTGAAACTCTAGAAACCGGAGTTGAATGCTCTATCTATGCTGATGACATCTTCATTTTTTGTTCTCACTGGTCTCTTGATAGTATCTGCAAAAAATTACAGTACACTCTCGATAGAATATCGCAATGGTGCAACTATTGAAAACTTACTTTAAATCCTGACAAAAGCACAATAGCAGAACTTTCAAATAAAAGAATAAACACTTTTCCAAATATTTTTTAACAGGGTTTTCACTTTCATGGCAAACTAGTATTAAATACTTGGGAGTATACTTTTCGAAAAGAAGCCAGAATCTCACGATAAAGAAACATATGATTAACAAAGCTTTCAAAAAATTAAAGGGCTTAAAGGTGTGGCTTTTAAACGCTACGGACCAAGAGCAAAAGATTTAATCAAACTAATCAACAATAGCATTTTCTCTCAGCACTATTATACTTGTCATATAATCAATAAATGGTCGGACTACCAGTTAAAAGCTATTAATATAATCCAAACCAAAGCCTTAAGGATTGCATTGGGGCTCCCGCAGTGAACTCCAAATATGCTCTTAAAAATAGCAGAACAGGAAACTCTTTCGGAAAAAATTAGAAGACTAGCAAATAAATTTTTTTATTACTCAAATTTCTAATGGAGCTTTTTCTCCTATGCATCTTAATAGACCAGGATCATCGCATCTAAATATACTTGAAGAGGATGAAATCAACTTTATTACTTCACTGCACAGGTTGAATATCAATAAGGATCAAATTATAACAATCCGTAGAATAATACATTTCACGGACCTTCCTTGCAAAATTTACACCAACAAATTCGTCTTTCAAGATAAAAAATTTACCAATCCATGTGATTTGCGGTCTATTCGAGGATATAGTAAACCATTACTTCCGAAATTTTTTTATAATAGCTACACATGCTTCAAAAAATGAAAATCTTACATCAATAGCAGGTATTTCGAATAATGCATCATTTTCTTATCGGATTAATCATATAAACTCCATCTTTATGGCAGAAGCGCTGGCTGTATGTCAAGCGCTGGACGACCTGGCAGAATCACACAAAAGCCTACTAATTTTGTCTGATAGTCAATCTGTTCTGTCTTCCCTTCAAAATTACAGTATTCAATCTCCAAAAATCATTCATAGATTAGTGAGCAAGATCTTAATTCATTCAAATCTTCGAACCCAGTTAATTTTTCTTTGGATTCCGGGACACTCAAAAATTTTCTAGAATGAACAGGCAGACAAACTTGCAAGATCGGTAACGGAATCTAATGTTTACATTTGACTGGATCACCCCCTGAAGATATCAATACCAATAATTTTCGGAAAAGAATAGGAAAAACTATTGAGAATTATAATACCAGCAAATATCACAATATTTTAGGAAACATCCCATACGGTAGAACTTGTCCATAGGACAAGTTCTACCGTAAAGCTTACTATGGGGGCGCTGCGGTCATTAAATACCCTCAACTTCTTCCGGTTTCAACAAAATAACATTGTTTTGTATACAAACTTAAGCGGAAGTAATTTTAATTTTCCTTGCATTTCTTAAGCAGAATTTTTAGCCTTTTAAAATTACCGACATGAAAGAGAGTCAACTATGCACTCTTTGTTCCACATGTGGATCTTTTTCTGAGAACCTCTACGAATTTTTAAATCACCGTTTAATTTACCGCTGTCCTACGAGTCTATCCACATGGCTACAATAGGAGACTACTTTGCAACCGAAAAATTGGTAAGCGAGAGTTAAATCTGTGTTATTTAATAAGCATTTCATTACAAGTTTGTGTTTGAATGATATTATTCAAATTTTGTTGTGCTTTTTCGAAATAATCCCGTGTATTTGTTATAAACATTGCCCGATTCTTATTTATGGTAATCTTGGCAGCAATTTTGGCGACAGTTTTCACAACACACAATCAGAAATAATTTTCGACTGCTTTTATTTATATTAATTACACAATCACTTATATTTGTATTTCTTGAAAAAATATTAATTAAAAAAAATAGCTTGTTTCTGTTACAGGAATATTTGTTGTATGAATTCATTTGTTTTTTGCGTTGCATAGTGGGTGTAATTACGTAACATAAAAATAAAAGTTATCTAGATACACTAGTTTTGTTAGACTAATTTTAAAATTTCTAGGTTACATTGAATCAGTTGTGATAAAAAAATAAGTGTAATATTTTGTTTTATGATTTATAATATATCGTTTTATGATTGGAGATGATTTTTTTAATTGAAATGAAAATTTTAACTAAGCTTTTGTGTGAGCTATTTATTTTGCTCTTGTACATAGTCAACTATTATTAATATAGATCTCATGAATTAAGCATTGGCAATTATTATAGGAATTAAACTGCTTTGTAGAGAGCTCGGAGCATCCTGATTATGTCTCGTGAATATTCGCCTGCATGGAGGATTAATAACTAAAGTAATCCAAGTAATTGTGCTAATTTACATATTTATTTAATTCATACATATTTGTTAAACTGAAGATTAGCAATTGATTTCTTTTCAATTTATTCTAAATTTAAATTGCATTATGAATTTTTTGTCTGATAAATATTTATTTATGAAAATTTTACTTTTAAATCATTTTTCTTGCAGAAATTTTTTCCATAAATTGAAGGAATTAGGACAATCCAATGGAGTTTGAAGCTGGATACCAAAGTTGTTTTGGAAAAAAAAAATTACAATCGGGTTCTATTTGTTATTTGTAAATGTGTGTGTGTATTTTTTATGCCAATCATCCAATTTATTTCTGTGTAGTGTTTTTTTTTACTTGTGTTAAAGACTTTTCACACAAATTAAAGACTTCACATAAATATGTTGTATTAAAGTCCTTTTACAGCTTTTGCTGAAATGTGAAGATATTCTGTGTAAATTTTAAACCAAAATTCAAGATCATCTAATTCGTATCTTCATTTTAACTCAGAATCTGTTAATAGTTCAATCAGTTCTTTTATTAGTTATGTATCCTGATTTTTATTAAAGGTGAATTTTAACAGGATATCTCCTTTAATACTATGAAAAATTTATATCCTTTATTTTAAATTCTGAAAATATAAAAAAAATGTTCTAAACATGAATTTTACTTAGTATTATATTAAATATAAGATAATATGCAAGAGATTTTGCTTCTTTGATTGTTACAATTATTTTGATCTCAGTTAACTCAAAGAATGGAATATTTAACAATTTGAATTAATATGAATGTATATATTTGAATTTTGTGTATGTCATTAGTTAATTAATTTTATAATTGCCTCTATTTGATTTAAAAATTCTTCAAATAATTCTTTAGTATTATAGGTATATGAAAATAAGCACTGTGTAATTCAAATAATTACAAATGAACAATATGTAATTCAAACAATTATAAATAGAAAAATATGTAGCTTAAATTGTAAATAAACACTGTGTAGTTCAAAATAATGGCAAATAAGCAATTTTTTTAAAATTTCCAATGACCAAGGTTACAGAAGGCTACTCACTACAAAAAGGGAAGGTCTGCGGTGTTAAGTGGATATTCAAACTCAGCAAATAAACAGTTTGTATTTCAAATACTTACAAATAAAAAAATATACTATTCCAATACATGCAATTAATATCATTGTACTGTTCAAAATGGTTGCACAAATAAAAAAATATACTATTCCAATACATACAATTAATATCATTGTACTGTTCAAAATGGTTGCAAGTTAACATTAGATAATCTCAATTTATTGTAATTAACAGTGTTTTTTTCTTTGTATTATTTTTTTTTATGAAGATGACCAAATAAATTTTTTAAAAATGTTTTGAAATTTTTTTAAATTTTATTTTATATCTAGAAATCTATATATCTGTTTTACATATAAACTTTCATTAACCAGTTTGTAAAATTCATTCTCAATCTTTTTGAAAGAACCCGTCATTGACAGAATTCAAAGGACTAAGGCAAGCATTACAAAACTAATGAATTTAATTACATGCATACTATTGATACTCTTTAACAGCACCAGAGAGCTGGTTTATTGACACTATCTAGTATGTGCTTCTCGTAATAACCACCCAAACTTGCTACTTTCCAGGGATTTCTACTTTTAACAGCCCCTTGTAGGGGAATTTTGTCTGTACAAAATTATATACATATTGGGATTACAATATACTTGTGTGTGTGTGTGTGTGAATGAGTTTTTTAAAGCATAAGTTAAAAATAATTTTTTTAAATTTATGGCAAAACATATTTATTGAAAAATTAAGAATTGGTGTTTAGAAATTCCAATAATTTTCATCATATTCTATAACTTAGCAATGAAAAATCTGTCAGTAAATGTCACAAATGCTGCAAACATGATAACAAACTTCTCATAATCTGAAAGAATGCTAATTTTAAATATAACAGATGAATGCAAACAAGTAGAATTGGACAGTTTCAAAGAACACAAAAGTTTAAATGCCCTTTATAAGAATGGTATGGAACATATTGGAGAATTATTTTTAAAATATACAGTTACCCTCAAAATAATTAAAAACAATGAATCTCATAAAATATTGAAATTTGTATGTAAATTGAGGAATAAAGATAAGTTATCCTTTTTATTAATTTGAAAAAACAATATACACCTAGCCATGCATGTACAATGACCAGTGCTGGAAGCTGAAATCCAGCATTAAAGGTATTTATATTCAAAGGTTGACTGACCTGTACTTCCCTAATTAAAATAAAAACGATTAAAACATTATTTCTATTTACTGAAAGAGGGTTTACTTTAATTTAGATTTTAATATAAAATCTTTTAACGAGTCAATAAGTTGTTTTTTCTCCTCAATTGTCATTCTCAGATGGCCAATAACTTAGAAAGTTGTGAAAATTGGAAAAAATTCTTGAATTATTTCCCAGTAAACATGGCTTGCAAAATCAAGACATATTCGTCAATAATTGAAACGTCCTGTATAATGTAGAAATTCAGAGCTGAAAGTTAAAATTTGCTGTTGTTGTAAATATCAAATTTCTCATATTTTTGAATACTGATTAATGTAAATAATTTTATTTGAAAATGTCTATAACATACATTTGCTTAGATTTCCAAATGTTGCTGTAGCTAGAATTCTTGAAAATTGGGTATTGAACTTATTAAAAGTTTCTCAATGCGTGTATTGTTATAGGAGCTAAATTCATTATTTGTCATGTGTTTTCAGTTAATTCTTGCTTACTGCAAGTTACTTATTGATAATGTACTATTTTCTCTACTGATGTTTAAATTTTATAAAAGAAACCTTTTTTTAAAAAAGACTTCATGTTATTTTCTTTTTTAAATGCATCTCTTAAGTGCATTGGAATTTGTTAGCAGCAATTTTAAAAATGGAAAGTAATAAATATTTTTAAAAATATTGTTGCATAAAATATTTATTTAAATCTAAATTGAAAATTCTATCTCACATGTAAACCAAATAAAATAATGAATATATTAATCTAGATATCCGTCAAATAGTAATACTCTGAAATGTTTTTTCACAAACAGCAAACTTTATGTAAATATTAGAAAATAACAGCTAGTGTACATAGATTATTGGTTAATATAAAAGTATTTTTTGCTTTACAAGTGTATATATTATGATTGATAATAATGCTACCATAAGTTCTTAATTTAATATTCTTGTAGGCAACTTTGAATTTAAATTAAATTTTTCATTTCAATAAACATACATTATTATACAAGTTTTCCTTGTTTTGTGACATGATTCCGACATATTAAAAGTAAAGGCAACAATATTAATTCTATAATGTAGTAATGATTCAAAACCATTGAAAAATATGCAAATTAAGGAAATTTGTTTTAAAAAAATTTGATTTATAATTTATAGTAATTATTACACAATATTAAGTGAAAATATCACATAAGAGAAAAGGCGTAACAGTCTTTAGAAATTCAATTTAATTATCCTTTGTCTTTAATATATTTTTTACTTATTGAATTGCATATAAATTTTTAAAATAGTATGATATATATGAATACTATAGACTGTTTTAAAATACAATTTATATTTGTAGAAAAATCCTTAAAAAATTACATAATATTAGAGTTAGTTAACATGAAAGTTTTTGATTAATGATAAAAGATTTATTCTTTAATGAAAATGAATTTTTTATTTTTACAGCACAATAAATTGCATATAACAAAAAATTTATTAAAATACATAATCCATACAATATATGAAGTTGAAACATTGTTCAAAGATAGTAGCATTTTCAAACACATGCTAAGTAATAAATATTTTTTAAAATATAACATATGTAAGCCAAACAAATATTTCCATACAATGTAAAATAAAATAATAAACAATGCTAAAAACCTGGATATCCTAATAATATTAAAATATATTTTCAAGAACAAGTTATTTTATATGAAAATAGATAAAATAACATTTGTTATTTTCTAATAATTTCCAAATATACAAAACACAGAAATTAATCTAAAATTTCTGGCAAAATATATGTTTGTAAAAAGCGAACAAGAAGTGATTTTTCAAATTCCAGTAATTTTCATCAAATTCAATAAATTGACAATGGAAAACTTTGTCAGTAGATGTTACAAATGGAATACGTACATACATATCAGAAATTAAATAACTAATTAATCTTAAATTAGTCAAAAAGTAACAATTATAAATAATAAAAAGTATTTTACACATATTTATAATTACTCTTCTTCAAATGAATATGGAAGAAATTTAATCCAATAACTATAAAAAATTAATATGTAGAAAAAAAATGGCGGCAAGTACATGCAATATCTTAATGAATATAACATTTATACAAAAACAAATAATTAAAAAAAATTCCGAAGTATTTAATTACTATTTGTTTTCGTAACCAAGAAAGAAACAAACGATTCAAATAGACAAATACAATTATTATAATAAATCTTGTGATATGATAACGTAAATTATAAACGATAAAACAAAATCCAATACGCAAAATAACACTAATTACTTAATACACTTACACTATTTACATATTCCAAACATCGCCAAAAAACGCGATAAGCAAGCAATTGTAGCAACCTTGCTTTAGTGAGATAAAAAATTAAAAAAGGTATTTTAGAAAAGATACTGAAAGAAATAATATGAAATTCCGAGTGGGAAATCTGCAGATCATCTACTATCCATATAGTTCAAATTTTTTTTCAAAAACTTGCATTAGAACTTTGAAAAACTCAGTTGAATTTCGATGTTTTCCCATAGATCAACATTAAACCGGAAGTTCCGGAGGGTATTACTCAATGTTGTTGTTTACAAAGTAGAACTAGTCCATACAAATAATATCTAACTGGACCAATAACAGAAGAGAAGAGATTCTAGGTATATTCGCATCATTAGTAAAATGATTATAACTCCAGGGCTCCTGCATAAATATGATTCAACAAGTAACCCTTTATGTAACACCTGCAAAGAAAATAACGATTTGGAACACTTTCTCCTAATTTGTGACAAATATTCTTCTCAGAGAAATAATTTGTGGAATATACTGAAGATAAATCCATGCAAAAACACCATCTTCAGAGAACTTTTGGAACATGCAATTGTTAATAAGCAACTTTTCAGGCTTTTTTTTTGCAGAAGATGAAGTTCTTTGATATATATTAAGAAAGGAAAGACACATATAGCGATTTACATAGCTATTCACATTCATATCAAGGGGATAATAGCCTTTGCTGCTCCATATCCCACAAGAACTGAACTGAACTCATTCATCTGGAGAAATTGTTCTTTTCGTACGGCATTTATTTATCTCCTGTTATTTACTTTTCTACTTGACTGCAGTTTTTAAGATGGATGTTCCTTTGAAGGATCATGTTAATGTTGAAAATGAATCTGAAGGTTACAAAGCAGAGAAAGATGATAAAAAAGGATACGACAAAGCAGAGAAAGATGATAATAAAGGAGACGACAAAGCAGAGAAAGATAATAAAGGAGACGTCAAAGCAGAGAGAGATGAAAAAAAAAGCGAAGCCAAAGGTAAAAAAAGGAAACGTAATGATGACCGAGAAGATATTTATGGCAATGTGGGGAAATTTCATCACGTTTTGGCGTCTTGCCCGTGGTGCGGCGTAATAAAGGGTTGTGGTCGTATAGGAAAGCATATGGCTTACTGTCCAAAAAAAGACCTTACAGTTATACCTGTACCAGAAGCAGATGAAGAAAAAAGTGTCCAGGAAGAAAAAAGCCAGAAGATTTCATAAATTATTTTTTCATTTGGTTCAAAGAATTTGCATCTATTGATTCTTGATAAAATCATTTTGATTTAATCAGCAAAATTATGATTAATTGGAACAATTATCTATGTGCACAGCCATAGACAGAAACAGAAAATTGGTGGACATGCAAAGATGTACTGAAATTTGTCAAGAGACCAATGAAAGTTTAATTGTATGAATTTCGGGGAAAAAAGGTAGCCATTCTTTTCGAAGAAATTAAAAAATATCAAGGAAGAATCCACAATTTTATCTGTTTCTTCAAAAGCATTTCAAGCAGTACATATGTAGTTCTGATTAAATGATTTAAAATGTCCAAAGTGTTTTCGTATATTTTTCTTTGATACAGAACTTTTTTCTTAATGTTGTCGCTTGTCTCTTAAGTGACATGAAATATTAATTTAATCTTTCCATGGAGCAAAGTTGGTTTTAAAAATCATATTTATAGAGAATAAATATGGAGAGTAAAAATATTGCTGGTGTTTCATTACAGCTGGCAGTGGTGTAACATACACCCACCCATAGTGTGTGTGGGGAGGGGAGCCTCTAAAGCCTGACTGATGTCAAGTATGTATTTAACCTATTTATAAAATATTAAAGGCAAAACCTGACTTTGTAGGAGGGGAAAGGTCATAAATTCTCCATTACACCATTGACATATGAAAAAATATTTGAGAAATTTCAGAGAATTTCTCTTAACCAACCAATTTTCTCTATTCCTTTCAAATAAAGTTGATAAAAGATATGTGTAGTTTAGTTACATGACTATATATATATATATAGCAATTAAAAGTGTTTATATTAAAAATGTCAAAATATCAAGTTGATGTTATGTTTCTATTTTAAATATATTTGTGTATGATTTTTTTCTTATCTAATTTGCAGTTTAACTATCCAATTTTTTTAGTAAACTAATGCTAGTTTTCTATTCTCAGAGTAATTTTGCCATGGGAATGGATAAAAGTTGAGGAAAAATGTCTTCTTAAAATTGGAAAGATGCTTTCTAATTGAAAGTAACATCAAACTGTGGTAAAGTAAAAGAATTCCTCATGCAGAAAGGGTTAGTATCCATATTTTTTATGTGCAATAAGATTGTCAAATAAGAGAAGACATTTTTTTTTAATGCTCATAGATTTGCACATGTGTGTATAATATATATAATGGAATTAGGGATAAGTAAAAATTTATAAAAGATTTTTTTTTTTTTTTGCTCTCTATTCATAAAAATAATGAATCCTTTTTTTAAAAAAAAATATGAAATCATCATTCTTGATAAAATTAGGTGAGAAATCCATTTTGTATCCATTTTTAGTCTATTCCTAGATCAATAAAAAGTGTATTTTTATTGTTACATGCACCTTTTTTATTATCTTAAAAATGAAACTATATTGCTATGCCATTGATCTCTTACTACTTTTTCAACATTTAGTTTTAGCATTCTTCATTAAAGTCTTTCTAATTTGTAGTAATCATATGAGACATAGACTTAACAATATGAGGAAAGTAAGATATTATCATAAATCAGTCACATCATATTTATCATCATGTAAACTAAAAATAAGACTTTAAGTGAATGAAAAAGCTAATTAAGATAATTTTAAAAGGCTTAGGAAATTTGCAGTGGAATTTTTAATAGTTGTCTACGTTCATACATGAACCTTTTCTGTGACTTCTGCTTTAGGTACTTGATGTTGTGCTGGAAATTTTATGCACTTTCTACACAAAATTCATATTTAATGAACAATGACAATCTAATCTCGGAATATTTGGTTGATGTGATTTAATTTTTTTAAAATTTATTACTGTCTTGGAATGAGATTACTTTGAAGAAATACATTGAAAATCTTTATAGAAAATTTTTTGTGGTGGGAAAGAATTTTATATATTTTTATTAAAAATCATGCAATTTTGTTTGAAAATTTTCTTAACAGTTTAGTGTTTTTTCATTTCAAATACATCATATTGAATATCTTAAAGAATTCAGTGTGTTTAACTTATAATTTAACTTTGTTTTGACCTTGTCTTATTACATAATATTCAGATGAGGAAATCATTATACAAATTCTATAGCAGTTTTAAAATATTTGCTTAAGGGTGTGTAAAATCAGGAATTTAGAATGATTTAGCTAGAGATCCAGTCTTATTTCAAATGTAAAGGTCATTTACAAGAAGTGAGTAAAAAAAATAGCATCTTTAAAGAATAAAAATTTTGTTATATATCTTGATCTACAGCATTTTCCAACCTTTCCCTACTTATGGAACCCTTATGACAATGTTAAAGTTCTAGGCAGCCCCAGCTTTCATGTATATTTTTTCATATTTATGTTGATGATTATTAATAGAAATAAAATAACTATCATTTTAATAATTTGTTTAAAGAAATGCAATTGGTATAATTCTGAATATAATTAGGTATTAATAAATTTCTTTAGTATAACATTTTATATAAAAAAAGTATTGATGTAAAATCTCTTTGCTGTTTTTTGAAACAAAAATGCTGAATTTCAACATAAATATGAAGATTTCATCTTCCTCAGAAAGGAGATGATTTATTTTGTTACTGTTACTACTTGTTAAATGAGAAAACTCTTGTTCACAAAAGTAAAATATTGAAAACTACAGTAATATATTGAAAGTTAAGAGTTCTGAGGATGAACAGAAGTGTGAACAAATGGGTTCCTCATACTATCTTATAGTTATGTTGACAGGGATGAAAAATAACAATAATAATTTCCTATAAATGTGATGTAATAAAACTTAAAATTTGTTTTTATCCCTCTTCATTTTTTAACTTGCCAGTAATTCTGACTTATAAAGATTCTCCTTTGTAACATATTTCTACAAGTTTATTTTCTTTTAAATCTAAAAATCTTGTCTCTTGAAGTTAGTATGTTTTCTCTACCACCTTGCATTAACTTATCGCTTTATTCAAGTGATGAAAATATCTGCTCAATAAACTAGCATCTGCTCTCACATTTAATCCTCAAAACATTTATTAAAATATTGTTTGTAGTTTTGTTGGAAACGTACATGTGTTTTGTCTTACAGCTCGAAAATCCCATTAAAAGACTCTGCATCTACTTAAGGCTGTTTTTGCCATAAGTGCAAGAGCTTGAATGTAATATGAAGCACATTTTCAAACAGAAAAAATGTCTCAAATTTTATAAAAATTTGTGACATTGTAACTCGTGCATTTGTTTATTATATAATGTTTTTAAACTTCAAAATATTTCAAAAATAATTAGTTTTTTTCTTTTAACATGTTAAAATATAGCTCATTTAGCATGTTAAAAGAATTGTATAAAAGAAAAAAATGCGGAACACATTTTATAAAAGAAAAAATGCGTCAATTTGGATAAAAATGAGTAGTATGATGAAATAAGTGATTCTATACAGCAGGGGTTGGCAACCTGTGGCACACGGAACAATTCTCAGTGGCACTCTGCCCTACTCGACAAATTTGTCAATATTTCAGTGGATGGAAGTTGATAAATTTGTAATGGTTCTTATTTGACCAACACCTACAGAATTGCAGACATTTATGGGAATACGTAAAAATATAAAAGATAACTCCAAAGATATATTTACAGCTATTTTGTAAATTATTGAATGCCATTGCTGGAGAGATTTAATTGCTTGAAAAGAGAAAATTGCATGTACTCTGCTTTCAGCTTTTGGTTCTACATATCTAACTAGAAATTTTTTCTTCATATGAAAAAATATTTGAGTCTGCAAAGAAATTGTTCTTATTTATCTTTTTATTTAAATATAGTGAAGGAAAATACTTATATTTTATGTTGTCTATTTCTTATTTTAATAAATTTGTTTATAAGTACTTAATATATGTACAATAATTAAAATTTTTTATTTTTGTTGAAGAAATAAATGTATTTTATGTGCTGTTTATTTCTATGTTAAGAAATATCTTTAATGATGCCAAATTAATATTAAAAAAATCGTAAATCTATATTACAGACCTCTGTTTCTTAACTCTGAAGGGATTATCACGGGAATCAAAATGTTTCAAACATATTCTACTGTATGGCACACTGAATCATATTGGTAGATTGATTTGGTACCCCGGAGTTAAAAGGTGGCCGACCCCCTGCTCTACAGGATAATGAAGCCAGAATATATAATAATATTTGAGTACTTTTATATCTGAACAAATATTCCGATTTTGGGACCTATTCTTTAACATTAACCAAGTGATTTAAGTGTATTACAAGATTTATGCCATTTTTACCCATGTTTTCACATAGCTTTTTAAAAATTCTGGAGTAAAGTGACTTTAATTAATGAAAATTACGATTTTTTAATTACATCATCAAATACTTCTTTTTAGTTCGTTACCAAGAGATTTTGACACCAATATTTCACGATGAATAAAACTGTGCAGAAACAAAATTGTCAATTTTTTTACAAGAGTATCACAGCCTGTTATGGAGCCACCCATGAAAGCAGAACCACCTTTTTAAAGGCCAATTGTGGGAATACATTTCTTCTAAGAAAGATATTTTTCTTTTCCAGATATCTTGATAAAATATTAAATATCTATTCCTCTGCTTGTTTCAAGTAATTCTTTACGGTAGAGAAAGTTTTCTTAAATTTCTCTTATTAACTAAATCTTTTCTACATCATCTACTTGAATTCAAAAATTGCTAACTCTTTTTTAGTTTATCACACATAAAGCCACTTAAACATCATACAATAAATTTTTGTTTCATCATCTTCCTGTATCATTTGAAAATGGAATGTTTTCGATTTTCCTATCTGCATCTTCTCCCAGCATTTTACCCGCTATGTACCTGCCATTTAAGTATCCGCCTCCCCTGCAGCTCTTATTTATAGTTTTATATTTACAATGTGTGAAAATAGATAAACAAAAACCATAAAACTCAATGCCATTAAGTTTTGGAAAAAATTCATGAAGTTTGTCCTTTTTCCTGTGTATATTATGGTTAGTTAGCTATTGGTTCTTAACACATTCATATACATAGTTACCGTTATGTGAAGCATTTTTATTTTTTTCCTTCTTTGTAGCAACTTTCTAGAAATCAACTCATTTTATGTTTTGCGTTTGTATTTCCTACGCTTCATATTGCTGAACGATTTGTTTTCGTTCAGCAAAGTAGTACACTTTCAAGTGTTTAAAGAATGTTATACCCATGAAATAAAAACAAACTGAGGATATAATTGTTTCCTATAATCATGTTATAGCAAAGGAAGAATTTAAGACTATTTTCAGCTCAATGAAACATTGATATGAAGCTGTAATAAAAAAAAATAAAGACTACCCCACTGAGCACTTATAAATCACCGCTATCATCAGTATCTAATGTATATCGATAGTTATTGAAGCATAACTTTTTTTGCATTGCAAATATTTACATGTTGTTTTTGTATTGAATTTAGAATTAAATTAACTTGAAAATGATATAAAAGACTTTGCATTTTGTACAGCGTAACATTTTCTATAAGCGTACAAACTTGAAAAACAACTTTAAAAAGTGTCCACAAATTTGGCCGCCCACTATATATATGTAATTAAGTGTGTTATAAATAAATTCACATAATTGAGTAATGATTATAATTCAAAGGACTACTAAGTTAAAAGAAAACTAGGTTATTCTAATTTCAATGAAATTATTTTGTATATATGTATCTATAGTTATAGTTAAGATATATGGATTGAAAAGTTTTAATTTTAGATTTAATCAAAATAATATGTTTGATAAGAAATTTTTTTCATAAGAGCTTTCATTTCTGGAGTGAGGCATTTCACAACCTTCATTACTGTTCCCAGAATTAAAAAAAATTGTGGTTTATATGTCTTGTTTATAGTAAATTTTTATTCCATTTTTTTGAATCATCATGTTAAATCAATGTAACAGATGTGTGGTCTTAAATTTTTTTTCTCTCTTTTTTTTATACATCAAAAGAAATTTAGTAACATTATTTGGCACAATTATATTCTTATAAATAATTGTGTTATTACTGATTAAAGTATCAAAAATGCATTTTATAAAAATTCTTTTGGAATATTTAAAGTTTGTAAATTAGGGTCAGTAATAGGTGAGTTATTTGGATGTTTTCTTCTTTTTTGATGTAAAAAGAGATAAATTTAGGAAATTATTTTAGTATTATAAATATATTTCCAAATGAGATTACATGTGTTTATATTTAAATGTTATGAAAAATATTTCGAAATGACATTTTTTAAAGAAGCTAAAAGATAGAATTTTGTTTGACTGAGATGTAAAATATAATGTATTCTAGTGTTATATTAATAAGATTAATGGAAAGTATTTTTTCTGCCTGACCACTCCCAGGGTATCCTCCCTCAAAATTGGGGTGGAACCTGTTCATCTAGCCTTTTGCCGCGATGAATTTCGTCGGCCCTAATCTGACATCGTCAGGCAGGTGGCATTAGTAACAATAACATTTTTTCTGAGGGAGTTGTGTAAGTAAAACATTTTTCTTATATTAGAAGTATGTAAATTCATTCTATATTTTGTGCGTGCTATATACAGATGTGGTATGGGTTTGTTGAAAATATAAGTAATATATATATATATATAAATTGGTTTTTTTCCCAATTTTAATATTAAAAAATGCTTTATTAGAATATCCTACCATATAGTTATTAATTCTATATAGATGTATTAAACATAAATCAATGCAATGCATAAATGAAAGTAAAATAAGGATTTTTATCTTGTGTTTTAAATTTATGAAAATATTTTAGAAAATCTCAAACACATCACTTTTAAATTTAAGTGGGTGAATTTTTGATGTGAGTTCAAATTTTTTGTATGAAAATAAAACTATCAATTATCTTCATACTTGACCTACTTAATTTAAGTACATTTTTTAAAAAATTTTAGAATGTCTGAGGGAGGGGGTAAAAAACTGTCTGGTGCTCAATACAAAAGAAAGCGATGCAAAGAACAAGCCTACATTAAAAGACAAGCTGGAAGTTTTTTGAACTACTTACAAGGCACTAGAAAAAAAGGAAGACAGTATAGAATCAGAATGTAATTTAGACTTTCATAAAGAAGATGTTGCAGATGATATAAACAAAACCGATAGTGGCTCTGCTCTAATAGGAACTCCTCCAGGCAAAATCAAAGATCACAATACTTTAACGATGATATTTAGTTCATAGCCAGAAACTTGGCCACCTATTCTATCGGATATCGATAGATGTTTTTTGGTAAAAGAAGGACCCCCTAAGCCATTGACAGAGTATAATTTTCCTCATGACGACACCGGTTGAAGGTTAAGCTCCAATTATTATACCAGAATTAAAAAAAACATTGAAAAGGCTATGCATGAAAGGTTAGTCTATTCCATTACAAAAAACTATATATTGTTTTTGCTGCAACATTTTTGACGGCATCGTTAGTTCTCTTTCCACAGAAGGTTTTAAAAGTTGGAAACATCTGGTTAAAACATCCAAGAACCATAGTCAAAGTCAAAATCTTGGATTGAATTTAGTCAGCAATTACAATGCTGTAAAACTACTTACAGTGACTTCCAAAGACAAATTATTGGTGCAAGGTGCTTCAACACATTGTAGCAACATTAAAAATGCTTGCTCAAAATTATTTAGCCCATCGTGGTAAAAGCGACAAACTATCCAATTCCTATACGAGTCATTTTTTACAAATAATTTAATTACTTGCTAAATTTGATCCAATAATGGAGGAACATGTTCGAATAGTGCTAAAAAAGATCAAGAAACTAAAGAACACTATCTAGGGAGAAATATTCAGAACCAGATCATTTCTCTTTTACATTAAACTACAAATTGCTCCTAAAATTAAGCAAGCCAAATATTATTCAATAATTTTAGATTGCACCCCTGATGCCAGTAAGATTGAACAAATGACATTTTTGGCAAGATATGTATCTAATGAAAAATTTAATTCTAATGAAGTTACCGTTAAAATTAATAAGAGATTTTTGGTTTCCTTCAAGTTGGAAGGTCGACTGGAAAAGACCTTTCAAATGTAATAGTTGAGAAACTTAAAAAATTGGAACTAAATTTGCTAGATATGCGGAGCAGGCCTACGATAATGGAGCCAACATGAGAGGCGAGAAATCAGAGGTACAATCTAGAATTAGGACGTTAAATCCACGAACAGTCTACGCATCATGTAGTAGCCACTCTTTAAATTTGGTCATTAATGACATGGCAAAAGCATCCTTAGAAGCCTGTAATTTTTTTAATACAGTCCAAAAATGTATTTTTTTCATCAACTTTTTGTTGGGCCTTATTATTAAAATATATAAAGGGCATAACTTTAAAACCATTAAGTGCAACTTGCTGTGAAAGCCAAATAGAGGCTATTAAACCTGCAAGGCATCAATTAAGAGGTCTTTATGATGCTATCTTAATGTTCATAATAATGTTGAAATTGGCAACTCTATAAGAGATGAAACCTTTGGATTATTAAATTCTATTAAACAATTCAAGTTCCTATGCTCCATCATTATTTGGTATAAAATCTTGAATTGCATTAACCTAATAAGTAACCTATTGCGCAAAAAAGATTACGATTTACCATCTGCTATGGAACTGGTTTTTTTTAATGATCTTCGCCTAGATGTGTCTTTTGATGAAATTCTTTGTGATGCAAAAGAACTGGCCGATGAGATTGATATCCCTGCTAACTTGGAGGTGATGCAGCCATGACAGAGAGTTTGAGGCAGAAATGTTAATTTTGATTATGAAGCACGAGATGATCTAGTGGAAGATCCTAAATTAAAATCTAAGATAGATTTTTATTTTTTTACAATTGACCAAGCAATTAATGCCTTGGAATGCAAATTTAGTTTAATGAGTACCCATAGTAATTGTTTTCAATTTTTATAAAATGTGTATGATTTAAAAGATATACCAAAAAATTTAATAATTAAAAA
Source organism: Trichonephila clavata (assembly GCA_019973975.1). Classification (NCBI taxonomy): domain Eukaryota; kingdom Metazoa; phylum Arthropoda; class Arachnida; order Araneae; family Nephilidae; genus Trichonephila; species Trichonephila clavata. The sequence goes on from BMAO01007306.1 coordinate 28,721, forward strand.
CTGTAAAACTTTAGAAATGATGTTGACAGACTGAGAATCAGTACACGCTTTAATATTAATCAGTAATTAAACACGCTTTATCTAGCAGATGAGATAACATCAGTTTAAGCTTTATAAGGCAAAAAAGAAAGCCCAATAGAGAAGTTTTAAAATTTATTTCAGTTTTAGAATTTGCACCAAATCTTAATTGCATTAAGAATTTTACTTTCTTTGCCAATAAGTGTAACAAGCGGAGACAGGAATTTTTCAAAATTAAAATTTTCTCTTACAGTCCACAACTCTTCAAGATAGATTAAATGATTTAGCTACATTGGTTATAGAATATGAAAAAAAAATGAATAAAAATTGATTTAAAAGAATTGATCAGAAAGTTTTCAGAGTTAAAAGTCAGTTAAACTTTATAATTTTGTGTTTATATTGTTATTTGTTTTAAATTTGTTTTATTTTTGTGTTTTAGCTTTTGATAAATGTTTATATATATATACTGTTAAGCTGCTTTTCTTTGCGAGAACAATTCAAGTTTTATAGGCGTGTATTTATGAAATATTTCTATATTTTTTAATAATATTTTTGTTTTTTTTTTACTTTGGGGAGAGGAGCGTCATTTTTCATTTTTGTCCGGGGTGGCAAAACTGCTAGAGCCGACCCTGAAGCCATCATTGATTCAAAAATATTCCCCAAATTCTTAACATGTTTTTGAAAATTTTTTAAAAAAAGGTATAAAATGGTTTATTAATATTCAATCTATTTATGGAAGATCAAAGAAAGAAATTTAAAATGAGAACTAATAAGAAGTGGATAATTAACTTGTTTTGCCAGTATTAAAATTTTTTAAACACATACATGAACCTGTAATTGCTCTATTCATCAGTATCAACTTCCCCATCCAACCAATTTTTCCGCATTCGATTCTAAGCGGTACCGATTTTCAGTGGCATTAACATTGAAAAAAAGTGTGGCTTATATTCAAATAAATATGATGAACATATTTTTATTAAAAATATTTTATAAAATATTAAAAATCAAATCCTTTACAATCTTAAGTTAGAATATAATTAGTTTTTTTAAAAAAAATCAATTTATATTATCAATTATAATTTATTAAAAATCTATCAATTTGAAGTATTTCTTTTATTTCCTTTTAAAACATTATTAACTTCTTACATTCTTATTAAATTGAAAATGTGTAATATTTTTGATATCATGTTCTTTTCTAAAATTAAAAATAATGTGTAATATTTTTTATCATGTTCTTTTCTAAAATTTCATGAAGTATTAGATTATTATGTGAGTCACTTAGTTTATTTGTTTAGTGATAAATTATTTGGAAAAAAATTTTACATCATTGTCTATGAAGAACACAATATTTTGATATATGATACAGAACATGGATATATATACTTTCTTATCTTCTGTTTACTGTTTTCTGATTTTTAGAAACTCTAGAGCAGGGGTGGCCAACCCGTCGCACGTCAGAGTTGTAACTATGCCATCAAAAAGTTATTGAAAAGGTAACATTAAAAAATTTTTTTTACAATTTTGTTAAAATGGGGTTGTTTCAGACAAAAAAACCTCACAATTTATTTTAAACACAATTAATTTAATTACAATAGAAAATTATCACTTAATGGATACTCCTTCCCTGATGTGTGCGTTGGCTTTCCAAAGGAAGTGCACTTATGAGATTTTGGAATTTGAGGGAGTATGTTTTAAAATATCCTGGAAGAAACAATTAACTGCCCAGTGAGGGCTTGCTACTCAAGGATGTAGACTGGCTATGAAATTAAGCTAAGGACATTTAAATAATTTAAATTTAAACTTACAGGGAAAAAGATTGTGTCGATAACTCCAACACTTAAGCAGGGGACTCAAGAGTCTCTAGCAGAATAACACTTATTGCTACAAAAACTGTAAATTTTTATGGTTCTCTCTTAATCGATACTCATGACACAATCACAACACAGTTTCTTGTGAACTGGCATTTATGTTTTACTCATAACTTCTTTTTACATTCACATCGGAATTGCAGGGCATGTGCAGTTCAGGCAGCGGAATTGGGATTGCGTAAACACAGTTCATACATGCATTACTACAGACACAATAACACACTCTACTCTCTTAATTACACAGATAGCCCTTCGTATGCCTTGAACTGACATACCGCCCCACATTGCACTGGTTACACCATGCAATCACTGTATTAGTTATTTACACAAAATATATTTAAGTTGTTCATCACTCAAACTGCACAAAAGACACTTAAAGAAATGCACTATATCCATTGAAAATAAAAAAAAACAATTCACTTGAATTAATTAAAACACAGAAATTTTTTTTTATCAGCAGTACTTAATCACTTGGCATTGGCAAAACACAAACTTTAGATATGGCTCTTTTAAAAGTACTAAATTGAGTTTTCACTTTAACTACACGAATTTGTTATCGTCTCCTAAATAAACCTGAATAATTCTTCCTAATAACCACTTGTATGGTGGCAAATTCTCTTCAATTAAGAGCACTAAATCTCCAACTTGTACATTATTTTTTTCGAACATCCATCTGTTCCTTTGTTGCATTTGGTTAAGATAATTGCGATGCCTAAATTTCCACGTTAATTGCACTGTTGTAGTAATTTTTTCCCATTCTTAAGGTAACTCTCCTTTATATTTATTAAGTTGGGCTCAATAATAGAATTCAAGGATCTATTAATCAAGAAGTGAGCGGGAGTAAGAACTTCAAAATCATTCTTATTAGCAGACAAGGGGCAAAGAGGTTGAGAATTTAACATACCCTCGATTTGAACTATCACAGTTAAAAATTCCTCATAAGTTAAATTTATTCCCCTTATAACCCTTTTTAGATGGTATTTAAAGGATTTAATAGCAGCCTCCCATAGACCACCAAAGTTGGGTGATCTAGGGGTATACACTTCCACTTCATGCCTTCTGCCGCTAAGTATCTAGCTAATTGATCATCTGGTTTGCTAACTATTTCATGAAGTTTTTTAATTTCCCTATTAGCTCCTACAAAATTCTTGGCATTGTCAGGAAATAATTTTGCACATTTCCCTCTTCAAGCCATAAATCTTTTCAATGTCACAATAAATGCATCGGAAGTTAAATCAGACACTACTTCGATGTGTACAGCTTTAAACACAAAACAGATAAATATACAAACATAGATTTTATGCAAACTTCCTTTGCATTGGCCTTTGTTTTTTATGAAGAAAGGACAACAAAAGTCTACACCCGAGCAGTTAAAGGGGTAGTCAGTGGTAACCCTTTCCTTAGGCAAATTGACCATTATTTGAGATGTTATAACAGGTTTACACTTAAAACATACAATACATTTATGTACAATTTTTCTAGAAAGATTGCGACCATTGAGAGGCCAAAACTTTTCGCAAACATAATTTAAAAGTGAAAAGGCACCAACATGAAAGTATTTGTTATGCAAATATTCAATTATGGTACATGATAATTTATGCGTTTTAGGCAAAATAATTTGATGTTTTTGATTAAAATCAAAATTTGTATTACCTAATCGGCCTCCCACTCTAAGCACTCCATCTGAATCCAAAAATGGATTCAGACTTTTCAACTTAATTTTTTGCAATACTGGTTTTTGTTTTTCAATGCACTTTATTTCTACTGAAAACTCTTGCCTTTATACACTTTTTATTAAGATCTCTGAATTTTCCAATTCATCTACTGTTAGTGGGTCATTGGCTTTGACATTCCTCCTCAGCTTGGTTACGAACCTAAAAATATAACTTAAGATACGCTGAATGGTTAAATAATTATTACTAAGGTTACACAAATTGTTCATAAAGTCATTCACACAAATGTTAAAAACTGGCACTTCATTCTCAAGTTTTTAACGGACACTGTTCTTCAGTTCTGAATTGTACGCATCGTTGTTTTCACTAATGTTCACAGGTTTGTTCAGATAATCACTGCCAGATAGAAACTCTGGACCATTCCACCACATTTCTTGGTTCAGAAATTTGTCAGGATCTACTCCGCGAGAGAAATCAAATCTGCAGGATTCTGGTTGGATGGCACATGTCTCCATCGCTGTACAGGGAACAAATCTTGAATCTTAGCAATTCTATTCTGCACAAATGTTTTAAGGTCCATCGGTTCTTTTTGTAGCTAAGACAACACTATCATTGAATCAGTCCACAGATAAACTTTAACTGATTCTAGCTTCAAGGCATCAATGAGTCTTTTCACAAGTTTGGACAAAAGGACAGCTGCGCAGAGCTCTAATCTGGGAAAAGTTGGGCACTTAATTGGTGAAACTCGATTTGCTAGTAATTAATCTCACTAAAGTCACTCCCGTATTATTTTTTAATTTGCAATACACTGCAGCTCTGTAGCAACGCTCTGACGCATCAGAAAAACCATGAATCTCTATAGATGAAGGATTCTCAATCACTACGCGTCTTTCGATATTGAAGCTATTTATGCTCTCTAGCCCGATTAACAACTGGTGCCATTCACAATACACTTTTATTTGGGAGTGGATCTTTCCAGCCAATACTAAATCGCCAAAGCTTTTGCATAAACATCTTGGCTTTGGACATCACAAGTCCCAAAGGATCAAACAGTCTGGCAATAGTTGATAAAACGCTTCTCTTTGTATATGAATCCCTAGGTATCACATCAACTTTAAAAGAAAAAGTGTCTCTTCCTGAGTCCCAGGACATACCCAATGTTTTGGTCTCATTTGATCTAGAAAAATCGTAGATTCCATTTATACTCTGCCAAAATTCGGAATGATTTCCCCGGATTTTATGCAATTCCATGCCTGCACTTTTCAAAATTTCAATTAACTGATATTGTAGCTCCTTTGCCTCTTCTAAGGTGTCCGCACAGCATAGCGCATTGTCCATGTAGAAATTGCTTTGAAGGACTGGTGCTGCTACCGGGGATTTATTTTCTTCATCATAGGACGATTGTTTCAATGTTCGTTGCGCTAAATATGGTGTACTGGTCGTCCCATACGTGACCGTTTGAAGCTCATATGTTTTTACTCGGTCATGTTTACTGTCTTTCCACAATATTTCTTGCAGACAGCATTGCTCGGAATCAATTAGGATCATTCGATACATTTTTTAATGTCCGAAGTCAGTGCATATCTGTAAATACGAAATCTAATCACCTGAGCATATAAATCTACTTGGATGACTCCTCCATTGTACTGAATATCATTTAGGGATAATCCATTATCTGTAGGACTAGAGGCATTGAAGACCACTCTGACCTTAGTGGTACTTTTTTCAGGTCTATAGACGCCATGATGAGGTAAGAAATAGTTCATCTTCGAATTTTTTTTTTCAACCTTCACTTCTTGCACATTGTTCCCCTTCACTTATTGCACCCAATTGTTCATATTCTTGCATGAATTCTCTCTACAATTTTAGAGATATTGGGGATCCCTTTCCAATCTAAGCCACAATGAATTGAATCGTTTGAGAACAATGCCCCTGGAATTCCCTAAACAATTTGGATCACCCTTAAGGGGCATTTTAACTACATACCATTCCTCCTCGTCTCTAGAATGTGTTTTCATAAAGTGTTCCTCGCATAAATTAGCCTCATTATTTTTTGTTTGTACTATCTCCACATTTTCTATTTCTCAAAATTTTTGCAGCGTTTTATTTAAATCATCATCCCAAACCAGTCTGCAATGAACTTTAGTTTCATTAAATGAATCTACATTACCACTTACAACATATCCAAAAACCATGTTTTGTAAAATTAGATCTGAATTTTTTATCTTAAATTTTTCCGGTCTCAATGGTTCAAAAAATATTTCTGCACCTAACATGTCTATTTTATTTGGAATATTAAAACGATCATCAGCTAACTCCACTATATCTGACAAATTAACACTAGTATTAAACGTGTTATTTGGAATAAAATCTGTGATTTTCTTACCTACTAACATATTTGAATCCTTCACGAATGTATTATTTTTATTTGAAATTGTCGTTTTAACGCAACCGTTAACAATCATAGATGCATCATTTAAACATGAGATCAAAGTATTAATCTTTTCACTTTTCAGCTGTAATTTATTGGCGCACTCATTTGTTATAAGACAAACCATACTGCCTCCATCTAACAAGCATCTACATTCATGCCAATTCGAATATTTACCCTTAATTAATATGCAAGCAGTACTCAATAAGCATCTTTTAATTTTGTTATGACTAAATGTGGTCGCTACGATTTCTTGCTTGTTTATTTTTGAATTAGGAACGAAAGAAAGGGCAGAGGATTTAAAATATATCGTTTGCGATTTCTCTTCAAGGACCGAAGAAGGCCCGATTTCAGGAGTCTGAATACTTTTTATTTCTCTTTGAAAATGAAGCAATTTATTATGCGGCTTCTTACAAATTATGCAATTTCTAGAGCGACACTGTTTAACACAACATTCTGGGGATAGACATTTAAATCACATTTTATTGTTTTAAACAAAATCTACTCTTTCATTTATAGAAAAACTTTTAAAACTGAGGGCAAATTTGTATAGCATGTGCTTCATTTTTACACAACACACATTTTTCAATCTTTATTTCAGAAAAAAAATACGCTCGAAGCTCCTCTCTGACTTTGCGAGCTGTTATATCTCTGTTGTTTATTGAATTCAAATAGTTTATTTTCATTTCCAGTGAAGGACCCGAAAAATGTATTAGACTCGCTTTTAATTTTACCTTTAGATGATTAATAAATATCACATTCTCGCCCTAATTCGTGGGGTTTAAATAATGTTTCTCCTTGTTTTACATTAATATGAGTCAATAATTCTCTGTCAAGAGTGCTCATCATTTTATCCGCAACAATTAATTCACATACTGACTTTAATTCATTAACATTTCGTAACTGACGGAAAAACTCAAATGTTGCACTTAACCTAGACACAAATTGAACATAACTCTCTAAATTTAATTTGAGTTTTACGAAAATTATTATAGCATTCTTGCAGTGTAGGCTGAAATTCTCTTTCAAAACTAAATTTCTTAGTTTATCATAACTGCGCAATTCTTCCTCTTGTTTTGCCACAACTACGTGGCTGCAGAGTTACACAGTGAACAAATTAACAACCTGAAGAATGACTATATATATGCCATCAGAAATCGTTTATTAACCTATAAATAATTCAATCCATTTCATAACAGTCTAAAAAGGTCAGAAATACTTTGATTAAAAATAGACTCTTGAGCGTAACACATGTTTGCTAGTAAAAGTAGGAAAAGGCATGGACGTTTACGTGATTAAACAGAGAAGAAATGGTCATTGGGTAAATTAGATCGAAAAGCCAGCATTAAATGGAAAAACATCGTGTTTAAATACCAATCAGACCGGAAGTCACCACCTCCTTGACGACTTCCGATCACGTGATCGAATGTCACGGACAACACGTGATCGCTAACGGACCATTCAGCTAAGGGAATGAGACAATCTTACCTTTTTTGATTAACAAATGCCCATCCTCTCATCATCTGAAAACATGTAGTCTGCTCAAAGTTTACAATTTCAGAAATTTTAATATTTAAATCTATACATGCCGAAATCAAACGCTTTTTACATTAGATTTAAAACCAAGTGCCTTCAATATTACATAAATTGATACAATAACTATTTGAAATAGATTCTACATAAATATGAAAAAACTAACGTATGCATCTTTTTCAAACCTACATGCAATAAAAAACACCGCCGATTTCCGCCTTCATGCTAAAACCGACCAAAAAAAGTTCAAAAGTAACTAGTTACAACATACAATACAAGATTATTTAAACTATTATACCACCATTTAACAAAACGTATTCATATATATATTCAAAAAAGTCCATTTCTAAATATATAAACAGACAATAGAAGTAAGTGATTGATAGGTAACAGTCGAGTGATCTGGATCACATAATGTTAATACCAAGCTATACACTTATTCCATACAATAAGAATAATGGAATATTTACACATGAGAATTGTTATACATTAATCAATACATTTTATTTGTTCATTCACTCTTTCTTATTTACATTCATACATGCATGCATGACGCCATGTCTTCACACATTCATTTACACTAAATACTTTCATTACAATAAAAAAAAATCATAATCATGATCTAACTATATACACTAATGATTATTCAAGAAGATTAATTTTAAAAAAACTGATTTTTAGATGGTGGCATAAAAATAAGCAACATCAGTAGTTACAAGCAAAATTGATAAACACTTGAAACATGAACAATTGTTCAAGAATACTCCCAAAACTAATTTCTCAAAAGTTCATATAAGTTCAAAACATTTTAGAAACATGTTAATATACAAAAACATTTTCAACAAAACTATTCAACTCATTCTGTGTTAAAGGCTTTGTAAATATATCTGCCAAATTTGCTTTATTTTTAACATATTTCACCTCAAATAAACCCTTATAGAATAAATCCCTTACATAATGATACCTCACTTCTATATGTTTTGTGCGGCAATTTTCAATTGGCGATTTGAGGAAGTCTATAGCTGCTTGATTATCAGCCAATAAAACTGGTTTATTCATGTGTTTAATTAGGTTCCTACTTACACATTCATTATATTATCTAACCAAGTTATTTCCTTTATGCATTCCACCATGCTCATAAACTCGGCCTCCATAGTCGATAAACTTACTGATTTCTCTTTAAATGTTCGCCATGTAATGGGAGCGTTTCTTAAACAAATAAACTGTCCACCCATTGAAACTCTGTCGTCTCTATTTGCTGCAAAGTCTGTGTCAGAAAAACCCACTATATCAATACATCTACAATCTAACCTTAATTTATAATATCTAGTTTTGTTAACATACCCAAATAGTTTCAATAAACCATACCAATGTTCAAGACCTGGATCATTTTGAAACTATGAAAAAATGCTAACTGCATAAGATATGTCGGGTCTCGTTCGACCTGCAAGAAACGACAAGCAACCAAGAACATTTCGATATGGGATTACCTTCATTTCCATTTTCTCATCACTAGATTTGGGACATCGGCGTTTACTATATTGAATTCCTTTAACTATCGGTAATGAGGAAATTGGGATATTCAAATGTTCGTATTTCTTGCATATCTCATCAATATATGGCATTTGATGGATTAGCATGCAGTCATCCTTTTCCTCGAATTCAACTCCTAACACCCTTTTAGTCTTACCCATGATTTTCAAATTAAACTTTCCCCTCAATTTAATTAAAATATTTTCAATAAGTCCAAATATCATCTACATATACAAGGAGAACAATAGAATTTCCGTTAAAGTAAGTGCAATTACACCAGTTTAATTTTTGTAAACCAATTTCATTCAAAACATTATTTAATTCAAAATACCACTCTGATGAAGTCCGTATAAAGCTCGTTCTAATTTGCAAACTAGATTCTCTTTTCCCTTTTTTACATATATATATATCCCTGTGGTTGCTTCATATACACTTCCTCATCTAATGGTTGCATAGAGATAGGCTCCAGTGACATCACACTGGGTGTGTTTTCACTTCAGCCACACTACCAACAGAGAAAAGAACAATCTTATCACAGAAAAATTAACAACAGGAGAAAAAGTCTCATCGTAGCTTTAACCTGTGAATAACCTTGAGCCTATACTAGCTTTATATCGTATTATTTTTCCATTTTCATCCCGTTTCAAATTATAGACCCATCTACAACCTAATAATTGCTTATTAGGAGGTAATTTCGTTAATTTCCATACCTTTCTTAATTTAAGATTTTCAAATTCTTCATCCATTGCCCTTCTCCATGATTCCTGTTGAGGGGATTTTTCCATCTGTTTAAAAGTTCTAGGGATTAAAATATCTAGTCATGTATTTTAACTCTTACTCTCTGGACACCTGATACACTGGGTTGTGGGTTAACTATTCCTTCGAAGGTATCCTTCCCCTTGAAATTAAAAATACTTTCATCAAACTCTAGATTCCTATATCCTTGCAATATTTCTTAATTTCATTGCAGGACCTTAAACTTTGAGATTTTCCTACTTCATAGTAATATACGTCATTTCTGGAACCATCAGATCGCGGAACCACTACACGTTTCCATGTAGTTTTTACAGGAACTATAGAACTATCGATTTTATTTAAATCTTCATCATCAGTTTCTGAATCTGAATTTTGTGGCAGGGAGACTGGGATATTATTTACTATTTCATCATCATCGCCGTTCACAACCACTTCGTGATCAAAAAACTTCAAACCTGGGGGCACTAGCACCGCTCCATTGCTACTCTGCCGAGGTTTCTGGAAACGAACATTAGAGATATCAATAACCTTTGAATCCTCAGGTATCCACACCCTGTAGCCTCTAGTTCCTAGAGCGAAACCAACCAATGTACCCTTTTTAGCTTTTGGGTCCAGTTTTCCCCTTAAAGGCCTGGGTGTTCCCACATACAAGGTAGATCCAAAAGGTCTTAGATGTCTAATTGAGTGTTTAATACCTGTATAGAGTTCAATGGGTGTAAGATTTTAAACAGAGTGACATAATTTGTTCCAAACATGTACAAAATATAATACAGCTTCAGGCCAGAAATTCTTATCTAGTCCACTTTCTGATAGCACTGTCCTGGCTTCGTCAACTACCGTTCTATTAAGACGTTCCGAAGCGCCATTTTGCTGTGGCGTATAAATGTTAGTTCTCTCGTGTTTTATACCTCTTTCTACAAAAACTAGTTAAAATACTAGCGATGAATTCTCCACCAATATCCGAGCGAATTGCTTTAACTTTTAAACCCAGTTGCCTTTCAGCTCTTATAATAAATTTGGTTAGACTATCATAAGTATCAGATTTATGACAAATAGGAAAAATAAACATTCTATGTGAATAATCATCAAGTACTGACAAATAATATTTTTCTTCCCTCTTACCAATTACATTAGCTGGTCCCCAAACATCGCAATGCAACAAGTTTAAAGGTGCTTTAGATCTTGTGCATTCTATGGACTGAAAAGAAACCCTTTTGTATTTATTTAACCTGCATGGTTCACATTCAAAATTAAGTTGCCTTTTAAGCTTTGGTAAACCTCTCACAACATCTAAACGGTTGGTTTTAAGGATATAATCAACATTTGCGTGACCGAATCTTTCATGCCAGGTCATTAAATCATTTGGCTTCCTCTCAATTTTAAAGGTCTTTTCAACACTAGATGCATATTTCGGTTCAATGTCCGGGTATGCATAATACAAGCCCTGTTCAAGATTAGCCTTAAAAATTATTTTATTTCCTGCATAAAATTTAATTTGCCCATTTTCACCAATAAATTTTAACCCGTTCTGGTGTAGCATGGGGCCAGACATTGAATTTTCCCTTAATTTACTAGAAAACAATACATTTCTGTGTAAACATTCATGACCATTAAACCAAATTTTTACATCACCTTTTCCCTCTATGGGAAATTCAACACCAATTACAGCTAGAACCATATTTTCGTTAACAACATCTACAAAATTAATAAATAAGTCCTTGTTATTTGTGAAATGATTACTAGCAGCTGTATTCACAATCCAAGCGTCTTTGCCAACATTACAGCTCAAATTAGCCTCAGCAAGAAAAAAAGACAATTTACTCTTTCCTTCATTTTCGGTATGTTACAAAATTTGTTGAATTGTACTTGCTGAAGTCATTTCGATCCTTAAACGGGCAACCTCTGTCTTGTTTACCTCCTCGAAAAGCATAATGGCTATCGATTGATATCGATGACCCAACGGGAAATGGTACAACTGGATGTCAACGCAATTTTGGACTTGGAGTTCGGCATTCTTTGTATCGTCGATTAGGTGCACCAGATGACGCAGCAATACTTCCATAGCGGTATTCCCTCTTAAAATGTCCAAACTTACCACAATAGTGGCACTTTATCCTTGATTTCTGTACACAAAACATCTCATGTTGACTCCTCTGTAGATTCAAACTATCTCGGAAATCGATTCTGGTTTATTCCGCAACCAACCTTAACAAAACATCTTTATATTTAAACATATCGTTCCACTGAAGAATGTTTTGCACAATAGAATCAAATTTTGATGGCAGGCTTCTTAACAATTGGTAACACTGGTACGTATCATCCATCGGTTTGCCTATCGCTTCCAATTGGTCGGATATCCTTTTAATTCTTGTAGAAAAAATGTTAACTTTTTCATTTTGTTGCATTCTACACTGGAAGAATTCACTAAATAGTTGCATATGATGAGATCTGTTATCGGGTCGGAAGTTGTCCCTCAACAATTTCCAGGCTTCTGCAGGATCAGTTACGTTTTCAATAATACTGCGATACTTTGTGCTAATATTTAAATACAGAATTGACAACACGCCAATCGTTGACGTGCATTAAAATCGCGTAAATCACTCTTATTTTCTTCTTTGTCCTCGGGAGCACTTTCTTTACCATCCACGATTTCAAAACAATTTTTTTTCATGTAATAAAAAGCGAATATCCGTTGACCACGTGACGTAATTGTTCGAGTCCAGTAGTTTTATTTGGTAATTAGAAACAGCCATTTTATAAGCGACACCACGACCAAAAGTTTTTAGCAGAAAAATCAAGAGAGCACATGTGGCGAAATCTTCAGCCCCTCCATCTTGGCAAAAGCCAATGATCTCCGACTGCACCAAAAACTATCTTCAGGCTATGGCATATACCGCCCATAATCACTTGTATTGCCACAAATACGTGGCAGCAGAGTTACACAGTGAACAAATTAACAACCTGAAGAATGACTATATATATATGCCATCAGAAATCGTTTATTAACCTATAAATAATTCAATCCATTTCATAACAGTCTAAAAAGGTCAGAAATACATTTGATTAAAAATAGACTCTTGAGTGTAACACATGTTTGCTAGCAAAAGTAGGAAGGGGCTTCGACGTTTTCGTAATTAAACAGAGAGGAAATGGCCATCGGGTAAATTAGATGGAAAAGAAAACATCTTGTTTAAATACCAATCAGACCGGAAGTCACCGCCTCCTTGACGACTTCCGATCACGTGATTAAACGTCATGGACAATACGTGATGAGACAATCTTACGTTTTTTGGTTAACACCTCTGACACATAAATCATTAAGTTATTCGCTCTCTCTCCTAGGATATTTAAAAGAATTTCCTATTTCCATTCTTCGGGAACCTCTTTCGTTTTGAATGCTTTCTCTAATGACTAAAAATAAATTATATGACTCAACACGTGAGGGTACAGAGATAGTTAATGTTTTTAAACTTTTTATTAACATTTCAATATACTAATATTGTTACATGTTTCGGTGGCGCTCACTGTTGAAAGTGAAGAATCATGTGGTAAATCTTTCCAAATATTAGAAAGCTCTAATTGCTTCTCTAACTGCACTAACTTAAATTTGCTTCACTTTCTGACTGCTTATGTGCTAATTTTATTTTTTCTAACTCTAAATTTAATTCACTCGCAGATTTTTTAATTCTCGTTTCTTCAACAGCAGTCAATAATAGTTTTAACTAATTCTGTGTCTGTTTTATACACTTCACTACTTTCAATTAAAGTTTTCAAATCAAGAACTTTTGCATTATCGGGCACAGTTAGTTTTAATTCCTCAGAGACAAGTTTTAATTCCTTTCTCTTCAACTTGGCAATTAAAGATAATTAAAATTCAAAGAACATTGCTCTCACCTACCTCACATCATTGGCTGCCGAACTTGGCTTTTTGCCCAAATCACTGTTTGGCGAACTTGGCTTTGTTTCTTAATACGAATGCAACATAGCTTCATTCAGTCATTTTTTAATCCATTAGCTTATTTCTCTTCTCTGGCTGCGTAAGGACCAGATTTTATGTCGATAACTCCAACACTTAAATGGACACAAGAGTCTAACACTTATTGCTCATGACACAATCACGACACAGTTTTTCTTGTGGACTGACGTTTATTAATTACTCATAACATCTTTTTTACATTTACATCGGAATTGCAGGCCATGCACAGTTCAGGCAGCGCAATTGGGATTGCGCAAACACAGTTCATACAGACACAATAACACACTCTACTCTCTTAATTACACAGATAGCGCTTCGTATGCCGTGAACTGACAAATATAGTTCCATCTTTAAAATTGGATTCAGTAATTAATTTTTAAATGCTTTCATAATTACAAAATAAATCTTTACCTAATATTTTCGTAGACTAATATAAAATTATACACTAAGTTAGAATTTTTTTTTTTCTTTTTAGAATCATTTATAGTCTTTGAGGGTTTTTTTCTATATATTTCTTTGATCAGTCTTTCCGTTTAAACTCTAAAAAAATCGATGTACTTTTATAACTTAATTCCCATTTTCTAATACCGTTTTAAACTTTTATAATGAATAATATTTATTATGATACTAGCTGTACCCTGCCACGCGTTGCTGTGGCTCAGTCTGGTTAAGAAGAAAGCACGTTTTCAGTATGTTTAAACATTTGCATAGGTGGTATGATTTTATTAAAAAAATGTATAAATATATATACACAAAACTTTACTTAACCAATATCATTTGTAATTTGTTAACCAAATACTTGAAGTTATTACAACTTATTTTTGTCTTTATGTTATGAACTTAAATTTATTGACATTGTAATTATAGTGGAGACCTCAAATTTGAAGATAAATTTTAAATGGCTCTACTCTGGATTCCTCGAGGGCAATGGGTTAGTTTTACAATGCTTATGGATATTTCTGTTAAATCAGAGATGTGTTCAAAAATGCACATTTCTCCAAACAATATCATTTGGAAACATGAATTGTATTTCCTGATGTTATATAGAGAATGTTTTGATTCCGCAGTATATCTGGCGAGCAAAGTTTTTAATGGCACTGGTGGTTCTCTAAGTTGAGACAGTTTAATTTTTCCAGTGGTACAAAACATTACTTTTGTTTCTCCCTTAAATTTCAGAGAATTGCAATAAAGATACACTTCAGTCATTGTGCTGATGAGAATATGCTGGCTCAACTTATAATCTTCCACTGGGTTGTACCGGAATGCAAGGTGACTGTCATTGTGTGATTGCTCACTCCAAAATCATGTTTGACGCTGATGTGCTGTTTCTGGTGGACATCTTTCAGCCTCTCGCAACCTACTGTGTTCCTTTTGTTGAGAACAGAACAGATCTGATGTTGCAAAACATGAATGCTGGGCTCGCAAATGTGCATCCTCAAGTTTAGCTGCCTGTTGCTCTGCTGCGCCCTCAGCATGTGCCATTCTTTGTCTGCATTTCTTGTTTGCTGATGCCTGTTCCTCCTCAATTTGATGTGCAATTACACTCGTCGTACTACTTTTTTCTTGTGAGTATGATGACCTAAGTTTGATTTCCTGAAAGCCATTGTTTTTATGTAGTGAAGCTAACTGACTGCACTTAAAAAGAAAAAAGTTAAAGCAAAAACATATAAAATTTCAAAACATTAAAAAAAAAATGAAAAACCAAGAACAAAAAGAAAGGGAGAAAATAAAAAAATGCTAATGAAATACTTCTATTGTGCATCAATTAACATAGCTCAATTTCAATGCAAAGAGAGGTTGAAGATATTTTTATTCGAACATGCAAGAAAAATTCAAATATAAACACAGATTTCGCAGTAGAAATCTACAACAAAATATTGTGTGAAATTTATGTAGTGAAGCTAATTGACTGCACTTAAAAAGAAAAAGTTAAAGCAAAAACATATAAAATTTCAAAACATAAAAAAAAAAGGAAAAACCAGAAACAAAAATAGAAAGGGATAAAATAAAAAAAAATGCTAATGAAATACTTCTGTTGTTGCTAATGCCACCTGTCTGACATAGTCAGATCGAGGCCCACGAAATTCATCATGGCATCGGGCTATATTGTACGCCTGTCGTTAGCCATAGCTTTGAGCACCATGCAGGTGACAGTAGGTTTTGGCTCGGTTCCATCCCAATTTTGAGGGAAAAACTTCTATTGTGCATCAATTAACATAGCTCAATTTCAATGCAAAGAGAGGTTAAAGATATTTTTATTCGAATATGCAAGAAAAATTCAAATATAAACACAGATTTCGCAGTAGAAATCTACAACAAAATATTGATAATGATGGAAGATTTTTGCAATTTACTATTCAATTAGCATTAGCAATTGTTATCAACAAATTTAAGTTCCTATCTTTTAAACAGAGTGGCTTATATCTGAACACTGACTGTTGTAAATTAAATTTTAATTATATAGATGGCGCTGCAAGTCATGTGAGAGATGTTTACGCGTTTGGCTTGTGAGTCAGAGTATGTAATGTTCTTTGTGCTGTGTATTTGTCTTCTGTGTTGTCTGCAAAATAAACAAAATTCGAAAAGATGAACTGAATCATTGAATAGAGAATGAATGATGCATTGGAATTATAATAGTCTACCTGACCATGGAATATAATAACTAAGGAAATACAATACTGACTGCTTCACACATGGACAATTATTTGTTGTCAGGGTATTTAAATATTATTATCACTGTGCAGCCAAATTGCTGCCATGCAAATCACACCATTTTCCATCCAAATCTGATTTTTTTTTCATAAAAAACGTTAGAATTTTTGTTGTTTAGATATTAAGGTGCAATACGCAGGGCACCAATTTTGTTACAATGTTGCTAATACATAAGTACCGTTGTGTGTTCCAGAGCAGCAGTCACCAATTGGTGAGAAATTTTTGATGGTCCACTGAAAAATTGAGATATTATTTACCCTTTTGTGAAGATTCAGTTTAAAGAAAGTTGAGCAACAAAAAACATATTATGGATTATACTTTAATAAAAACTTTTAGTTACCACTTTTAGCAAATTTCCTGAGTTTAGCAATTTTTTCAGATTTTCCAACGAAATTTGAAAGTCAACTTAGGTAACCACAGTAAATTGGTGGCAAAACACTTCAGTCAGTTGATTGTCGGATTGTTATTGCTTTTCATGAAATTTATTTTCAGGTGCATAGAAACGTAAATATAGCTTTAGTGGTCTGCCATATTTATAAAGTTATCATTGAGTGGTTCATGGAGTGCTGAAGGTTGGCAATTGCTGTTCTAGAGTAGGCACACCAGACAATTTTTGTATCTTCACAGACAATGAAGCAACACAAAATGTCTACCCATAAGCATTGTAAAATTAACCCTTAGACCTCAAGAAGAGCCATTTTAAATTTATTTTCAAACTTGGCACCTCCCCACAATGTAAATAATTTTAGATTCATAACATAAGGCCAAAAAAAACCATAATAACTTGGAGTATTCTGTTAACAAATTACAAAGGAAATCTGTTTAGAAAAGTTTTGTTTATGTATATATTCACACATATTTTTTTATAAAAAAAAAAAGTCATACCTCAAGTGCGAGCGGTCAAAAATATTAGAAATGAATACCTTTTCTTTTTAACCAGACTGAGCCACAGGAATGCATGACTGGGTGCAGCTACCTATAAGTAACTTAAATGTTAAAAAGCTATCAAAAACAAATTAAAGTTCAATATTTTGATAAAATCACCAAAAATAGTTCCAAACAAAGGTACTTGGGTACTATTGGAACTGTCAACTCCAATTTTCTATGTGTCGCACACAGTGAATTGGCAACCATGTGCTTCCTTTTATATAATGTTGCCAATACAGTTGCGATATTATGTAAATACCAAAACAAACATAAAATATACATCAGATAATCTGAATTTTCCCATTTGTATTTCATAGTAACATCAAATAAAATTTTGAAAACCCACAAAATAGATCCTTTGCGAATCTAATGTTACTGCCCCAACTTTTTTAGAAATTTCAACAATTTAGTGGAAAAATTCACAGCCAAGTGCAAAAATTTTATTATTGGGCAAAAACAGTCACATAATAATTTTCCCTTTTTGAATGCATATTGCAGCATTTGGCAACGTCTTATGATTTTATGTAAATGGTTGACAAAAAAATAAATGTACATACCAGAAAATAAAAATTATCTATTTATTTAATTTAGAATCACTGGAAAAAGTAAAATACTTGGAAGATTTCAATTGATATGCTACTTGTTTGTGGAGATATTTTGAAATCACGCCAAACAGATCCATTAGTGTACAGAATTAAAATTAGTATTTTGTACACGAAATATACACAAATTGAATATATATATATAATTGAAATACAGTTGTAATTGTATATATTCCGATCTTAAAAATAAATTGAAAAATGAAATACAATACTAACATTAAGTGACACAAACAGAACTTAATAACTTTATCAATGCGAAAGCATAATTTGAAGAAAAAAATTACAATCACCTGCGTCCTCAACATGTATTTGAGCCATCTGTCTGCATTGTCCTCGTTCACTGATGCCTATTCGAATTTGATGTGCAATTACCCTTAACACTGCTTTTGCCAGCCCAATGTCATGACCTTAATTTGATTTTCTGAAATGCAATTTTACGTACTGAAGCCAATTGACCGCACTTAAAAAGAAGGTAAAAACAAAAACGTATGAAATTACAAAACAGCTCTGAATGGGCCTTGTATCCAAATTCCTTTGGGGCCCTTTTTGAGATATGAGCACCATGTTAGTGGGACTGTAGTAACATTTGTTGGGGCTCCTGTTGCTTGGTTGCTCTGCATCATTGATACAACTGATAAAGCGGTAGCTACGTCCCTGACAAAAGCAAACCGTTATAACTTCTAGTATTCTGCTAACAAATTACTAATGGAATCTGTTTTAAGAAGATTATAACAAAGTTAAATCTTAAAAAGCAATCAAAAACAAAATAAGATTCAATATTTTGATGTATCAGGAAATCTTATTTTTACAATTGTATTTCAATAGTAACATCAAATGAAAGGTACTTACGTATTATCTCAACCTATCGGCGACATTGTATAAAACGAAGCACGTGATTGCCAATTTAGCGCGTACAACACATGCGAAAATGGAATTACCAACTTGGCGAGTATCTTGAACGTTGGTAATTGTTGCAATAATACGTAAATATCAAAAAAATTGTCAAAAATGGATAAAAAAAACATTCTTATTAAAAAACCGTTGATTAATTTCTCCAAATTAGAATGTTGCCAAGTGAGAAAAAAAATACTGTGTCAGAATGTATGGAACGGTTTCCAAACACTGAATGCATATCACGGCATTTTTTTAAAAACATTTATAAGCCCCGTGCACCACGCAATGTATAACACGAGGGCATACAACACAGACAGAAGAAAGGATTACAACACAAACATCCATGCCTTCTCCGGGATTCGAACCCAGTCCCTACGACACCTTCACTGACCACTATACCGGATGGGCGGCTATCACGGCATTTGGAGACGTCTTTTAATTTGAGGTAAATGGTCGATGGGAAAAACAATGGTATAAAAAGCTAAACATAAAAATTATGTAATGAATTGATTGAATTTAGGATTTCTAGAGAAATATAAAATAGGCGGAAAATTTCAATCGGAACGCTACTCGTTAGTTCAGATCAGTCGGCCAGTCATGTTATCGTCAAAACTATGAGAAACAATATTTTCTACTTATTAGGCAGAAAAATAAGTAGCGTACAGAAGTCAATTATAATTTTCATTTTCGCTTAGTAAAGAGAAATAAATTAAGCTTAATATTACAGAAAAAACGCGATGTAAAATATAAGCAAAATTGTAAACATCCCGCGATAATACTATCCGAGTGTTGCCAAAACTACAAAACAAAATTTAAGTTGTTAAAAGAATAATCATTAAAAAAATGATTTATTTGAAAAATAATCCTAATTAAGTATTAAAGAACAAAAAAAAATGGGTAAATGTTTCAATCTCTAATCATAATTATAAAAAAATATATAGTAATTCCGAAAAAAATGTGCGTAAAGTATAAATTTCCTCATTCAGAGAGAAACGCGACATCATATGACGTCATAACACCGAAAAATTACTTAAAAATTAAATTTCAAAAGATTTAGAGGGAATTACGAAATAATAAGTACATAAGAACCCGTCCGGATTTAAGTGCAACGTTATGTCAAATTTTCAGAGTAAATGCTCCAGTAGTTTCGTAGATTAGCGGCTTTGAACAAACACACTTTACATTTTTATTTATATAGATATATATAATTTTATTAATTTACTTTGTTCAGATCTACTTTTAGGAACTAATGAACTTGCTTTAGGAACTCTTTTTTTTCTTAGGAACTCTACTTTAGGAACTATTCGAATGGGAATCATAATTTTTTGGTTATTTTAAATAAACTTCTAATATGTATTTCGTTACAGAATTATCTGTTATTTTAATTACATTTTCTACACATTTTTTTCAATGATTTAAAACCAAAATATGATAATTATTCAGAAATAGCCCAATCAAATAAACTATTAGCATCTAAATACATTAAATAGATAGATTCCGTATTTTTATCAGTATTTTTCATCTTCTATTTTATTACTTGATTTTTTATATCTGTTATAACATTGGGGTGTACGTCCGCTAATTTCTTTTTTTATAAAATTCTATCTTAATTATTTATAACTCTATTTCAGTTTTTTTTTAACATGGTATCCCAAGAAAATCTATTACCTGTAAAATATCAAGCAGGACTTAATTCCTTAATTTTCATGCATTCATTTCTGAAATGTCCAAAAAGGAAATGAAATTAATTTTAAATTTAACCTTCATTTTTTTCTTTACTAGTTCATACAAGTGTCATTTTATAGAGTTGTGATATGAAATGTTATAACTTTTTAAATAATTCAGTTATAATATGTCCAAATGTATTCTTATAACAGAAATATTCTTAGATTCCTTGTTGTAAATCAATGAATATCTTATCTTTAAATAATTTTTCAGTGTGTTTCATGATAATTTCGGCTCCTTATCTATGCGAAGTTTTCCTTTTTCCAAATACTCCTTTTGAAAACTTGAGTTATTTCTCTCATTAATTCTTAATGGATTAATCTAAGCTATTGAACACAAGGCCGGCTCTAGCAATTTTGCCGCCCCGGACAAAAATGAAAAATGCCGCCCCTTTCCCCAAAGTTAAAAAAATATAAAAAAAAGATAAATATTCTCTTTATAAATACACACCTATAAAACTTAAATATTTCTTGCGAAGAAAAAGGCAGCTTAACAGTAAATATACTATAAATATTTATTAAAAGGTAAAACACAAAAATAAAACAACAACAAAATTACAAAAATTATTTTCTGACTTTTAATTCTGAAAACTTTCTGATCAATTCCTTTAAATCAATTTATTCAGCTATTTCATGTTTGATAGTCAAGGTAGCTAAGCCATTTAATCTATTTTGATGAATTGTGGACCGTAAGAAATTTTTTATTAATTTTAATTTTGACAATCTCCGCTCTCCACTTGCGAAACTTTTTGGCAAATAAAGTAAAATTCTTAATGTAACAGCAAAATTTGGAGCCCACATATTCTAAAACCGAAATAAATTTTGAAACTTCAACTGGGTCTTTCTTTTTTGCCTATAAAAGTTGAAACTGACATTATCTCATCTGCTAGATTAAGCGCATTTATAATATATCCTTTGGTTCTCCATCGGTCAGCATCATTTTTAAATTTTTACAGTTTTTAATTAATTAAATTTTTAAGGGTATCTTTTAAATGATATGTATTATGTAAAAAGTAGAAACACATTTAATTAAATTTGCATTCTAAGGCATTAACTGTTTGATCCATTGTAAAAAAAAAAAAAAAGCTCTATATTGAATTTTAATTTAGGATCTTCCACCGGATCATCTTATGCTTCGTAATCAAAATTAACATTTTCCCCTCGAACCCTGTGATGTGGCTGTCTTGCCTGAAAGTTAGCAGGGATATCAATCTCGGTGGTCAATTCTTTTACATCACAGAACATTTCATCAAAAGCTACATCCAATCGAAAACCCTTAAAAAATCTTTACAATTTCTTGAGAGTTCCATAGCAGATGGCATAAATTAGTGCGATGTTAATATTCTCTCACTCACTCACTCAGCAGATGGCATATCCTAATCTTTTGTCTAAAATAGCTTGCTTATTGGATTTATGCTATTTAAGATTTTATATGAAAGAATTATATGGAGCATAGGAATTTTTGGTTTATATATATATATATAGAGAGAGAGAATTTAATAATCCGGACGCCTCCTCTCTTATAGAGTTGCTGATTTCAGCATTATCAGAAACATTAACTAAAGCATCATAAATACCTCTCAATTGATACCTTAAAGATTTATTAGCATCCTTTCTGCTTTCCCTGCGAGTTTCACTTAGTGGCTTCAAAGTTATGCCCTTTATATATTTTAATAATATAGACCAACAAAAAAATTGATGATGAAAAAAAATTTTTTTTGAGCTATATTAAAAGCTTCTAAGAAGCTACAGGCTTCTAAAGATGCTTTTACCATGTCATTAACGACCAAATTTAAAGAGTGACTATTACATGGCACGTAGATAGCTTACTGATTTTTCGTCCTAATTCAAAATTTTACCCCTGATTTCACGTCTCTCATATTGGGCTTCGGTATCTATGGCCTGTCCCCGCATATCTAAAAAATTTAGCTCTAGTTTTTTAAGTTTCTCAACTATTAAATTTGAAAGTTCACTTCCAGTCAATTTTTCAACTGGAAGAAACCTATGAAACTCTCTCAGTTTTAACAATAACTTCATTAGGATTAGATTTATCGATACCTACATATCTTACCAAAAGTGTCATTTGTTCGATCTTGCTAGAATCAGGGGTGCAATCTAAAATTATCGAATAATATTTGGTTTGTTTAATTTTATGAACAATGTGTAATATCCTCATGTAAAAGAGAAATTGTCTCATTTTGAATATTTCTCCCTAGATAGTGTACTTTAGCTTCTTCCTTTTTTAGGACTCTTCGGACATGCTCCTCCATTATTGGATAAACTAGGATTGCAGTATCGGATCAAAAGTTCAATACCGGTATTCGGTATTTTTTAGATCTTAATACCAGGATACCGGTTTTAATACAGGCAGTAGAAATTTTAGAAAAAGAAAGATGACACACAGATGTTTCTTTGTTTTATTTGCCAGTTTTATTAAAGAGTGTAAATATCACAAAAAATTAATTTGTAATTTTTAAATAATAACAGTATATAAAGAATCACTAAAAAGTAAAGGAATATCTTATTTATTTAAATCACGAAAAAGTGTAAATATCACTATTCAGTCTGTGGTACAATTACAAATTTTTGAAATGTGATCTTAAAAAATATAATGCATTAATTGTACTGTCATTAAACCTGGAGCGCAATTAAGATGCACAAATTACTAGCTGACGAAAACGCTCCTTCTGCACCTACGCTAGTGAGTGGTACTGTTAACAATGCATTAAAAACTTTTTCAAAGTATTTATCTCTAAATCCCTCATCTTCAAATAAATCGATTTCTCTTCGGATGGTTTTGGATATAGCTGACTTTAGTATTGTATTTTCGTTTGTTGAAATTTTTTTAGTTATCACTAATTCTAATTTTTGTTCAAGAGACAATTCCTTTCACTATCGGCATGAGTGTCATCATAATCATCGACAACTGTACCGAGTTCTTCTAAATGTAGATAGGTCTGAGTGTAAAAATGTTCTAAGAAAATTTGCTACACACTTGATCAAATTGGAATTGAATCTCTTTTCTTTTAGTTCATTTTCATTTGTAAAATCATGATGATATGTAAATACACAAGTATGATATGCAAATGCATTGTGAATAACAAACTATCCAATTTTAAAATATCGAAACATTACGCCCTTTCTTCACAACTACAACCTTGTTTTTACAGATTTGAATATTAGACTACGAATCCTGCGCTTGTGCAGTATCGCTCTGAGCTGTAATATAAAAGGTTTGGCCCGTCTCCTTGGATAATTTACATATTTTATCACTTATCTATCTTGATTGTACGATGCAACTTTATATTCAGAGTCTAATTAATTTCGCTCGTTAGGGAGACATAAAAGCGAAAACATCTACCATTTTGCCAGGTTGGCAATCCCTGAATATACAGCGAAGTCAATTTAAAATTTTTTTAGTAAATACCAAAGAACCGGTATTTAAACTTGAGAATACGGGTATTACAAAATTGTACAAATGGCTCAAAATACCGGTATTCGTTATACCGATATCAAACTATTTGTAAAAAAATTACCGTTCTTGGAATGTTTAAGTTTGTCACTCTTACCCCGAAGAGCTAAACAATTTTGAGCAAGCATTTTTAATGTTGCTACAATGCGTAGAATCCCTTTGCTCTAATAATTAGTCTCCGCAGTACTGCATGAGTTAATGTCAATTGTTTTAGAGCATTGTTCAATTCAATCCAAGAATTTTGGCTATGACTATGGTTTTTTGATGTTTTGTGTTTTTCTTAGAGTTTCAACGAGGTGCTTCCAACTTTTAAAACTTTCTGTGGAAAGGGAACTAATTATCTATAGCCAAAAAGTTTGCAGCAAGAACAATATACACAATTTTTTTGTAATAGAATAGACTATTTACGCATAACTTTTTCGCCCTTTTTTAAAATGCTAGTATAATATTGCGAGCTAAATCTTCGACCTGTGTCATCATAAGGAAAATCGTACTCAGTCAATGGATAAGGGGATGCTTTTTTTACTAAACAACATCTATCGGCGTCTGATTGAATAACTGGCCAGGTTCCCGGATTTGAACAAAATACCATCGTTAAATTATCGTGATCCTAGGATTTCTCTGGAGGAATTCAGCAAGAGCAGTGACATTATCAGTTCTGTTGATTTCATCTGCAACATCCTCATCATGAAAGTCTAAATAAGATTCTAATTCTGTACTGCCTTTTTTTCTAAATTGCCTTATAATTGCACTGCGAGAAACGATCTTGAAAACTGAGAGCAAACAGCTCACTTTTGAGTACTTCACATTCTCAAAATAGCTCCGATGCACGCTTACTCAAATCTGAGAATCGGATATTCTCATATCGAGACACAAGTACATTCTCATTTTTGAACCTGTTACGGGATCAAATTTTTGAGAATGAAAGATCGATATGAGTATATAATGCACTCATATTTGAATCTGTTAATGTATCAAATATGAGTTAAAACAATAAAATGAGTATGAATAGCATTTATTTTCGGTACTGTTGATCTAATATGAATTTTTAACAGAAAAATATTTATTAACCCAAATCTTAAGGGATTTAAAAATGTGATACCTGAGTTGTAAATTTTCACTTTCTACATCTTACGTATTATTTTATTTTCATTTGATGAAATTTTTACACTTAACTTCGAAATCAAAATTCATTTTACATTTATTGTGTGTAACAAAAAGGTACTCGCATATTATCGCGAAAGTGCCTAAGTTAAAGATAACTCGCCAAATTGGCAGTAACGATTTCGCATGTGTCCTACGCGCTGAATTAGCAACCATGTACTTCGTTTTATATAATGTCGCCAATACGGTGGCGACAATACGCAAGTATCAACAAAAATATTACTTTTCGAGGGAAAAAAATGCAACTATTATTTGATCACAAACTGCATGTCTTCGAACTTTTACCGCAAATATAAATCTTTGAAAACTGCAAAAATGAATTCGATGTAATAGTTAAACAAATGTGTATGCATTTTGAACTAGTTCCAGAAGCAATTTGATTCATTATTTATATTTATGTTTCTCTAGAAGCATTATATTGTTTCCTTAAAATCATATACAAGCAGAAAATTAACTTTTATTTAAAAAAATTCAGCCCTTCAATAATAAGTTATTAGAAATATCTAGGAAACATTATGATAAATAACAGATTTTTCTAAGTAAAAATTTCAAAACAATGCCAGAAATAAATAGCTTTTTTACATATTATGTAACCTGAAGAAAAAAACCTTTTGACTAAACTAACACTCATTAGGCCCAGGTGTGTAAGTACTCTTTATATCAATTGTTTTGTTTAAATAGAAACATCTATCCACATGGAAATAAAGAAAATGCATTGCTATATTAAAAATTAAGATCGTTTTTTGTTAAATCAACTGATTTTACACTCTCCTATCACCAAAGAAAACAAATATTATAGTTTTTAAGTTAATGGTTTTTTAAAATTAAAATACTTAAAATTTCAGTCCTTAGAAGAATGTAAAAACAACTAAAACAGTAGATTTTTGCATTAAAAAACATTTAAAATAAACAAGTTTTTAACCAACTGGAAAGAGTTTTTAGAGAAGTTTTCTGCACCCATTTAAAAGAAAAAATAACATCCCAAGGAGCAACAGAATCATAATCTAGCCATTTTTCTACTTTATACAGCATTTTATTTTCAATTATTCACTGTTAACAAGAAAAATAAAACAAACCAAAATCATATTGTTGAAATATTTATTCTGGAAATTGTACACATACATATATACATAAAAAATAAACAAGAATATAAGTGAAATTTGTGAAATTTTTTTTTATAAACACTATCTAATCCATATTATAGTCAACTCCATCCTTATTTGTGCAGAACAGATTATGTTTTAGTGTAATATATATTGAATTATTATTGTAAATATAGGAAAGTGTGTAAAAGTACATAAATAAACAACTTTTTAATTTTTTTTATCAAATCATGTCTTTGAGTTACAAAATGTGAGTGAAAATGCCTTTCAAACAGTGTTGTTTCAAATAAATTACATGTTAGGATATGAGAGTCATCTAAATTATTAACTGCAGAATTTATAGATAGCTGGTTCTGAAAGGAATTTGAAGTTTTTATTAGATAAAATTTTTACAAAGGTTGTTCATAATTATGTAGTTTCGAAATGACTATCTACAAAATTTAGCATAACACATGTAGTGATATGATATACCTGTATGAGTATTTAGAACATAAGGACAAAGGCTACAATGTGAAACCAATGGTCTTTGGCAGAAAGTGCAAAATGTATGAAATTCATAGATTAATTTTATCCATAAAATATGTATAAAAAAATTCAGAGCTATATCAAAATTTAAAACAAATTATGAGTGGAAACATTAAAAATCAAAATTTGTACTAACAAGCAGAAATGAAATTAGTGCAAATTAAAAATAAAGCATTTATAATTTAGAAACAAGATAAAAGATTTAAAAAATACAATTTTTATAAATATTGCACGTCTACCTGAATTTCACATTTATAAAAACAACAGTTAAAAAAATACCACACATTGGAACAATATATACAGGAACTAATTTGCTATCAGTACACTACACATTAAACATCTTTTAGAAGTGGTTTTGAAATCGCTGCAAAAATTTTGGCATCCAATAGTATTCAATCAATGATGATGGTCTCCCACTAAGAACTCAACACGACAATAATTTAAAAGAATGGCTTATTCCTGGCAAAAAAGGAATTACATTAAGAAGCAAAAACATAAGTACTTTTTTTTATAGAAAACCAATTAGAAAAATATGAATGCCAGGATTTAAAGAAATAGAACAAAAGGTATTTAGAAATGCCAAGAAAAAAAGCAGAAAAAAATAAAATTGAAACTGGAAAAATAATAACCGCATATAAAAGAGTGGGGTGCTCAATATCAATTGTTATAATTTCTTACTAGTTCTATTCCAAAATGCAGAGTTAGTGTAAAAATGTAGTACAGAGGACCCCACGCCTTTACCACGATGACATTAATTTTCTAGTTAATCATTTTATTCTTATATTAAGATTTATTTCTTACTTTTTAGTTTGATAAAAAAGCATGTTTCTTAAAACTATAATTTAAATTAATTGTGCTTCAAATACGTCAGACTGAACAAATTACGTATTATCACAACAAATGCCAAATCTAATAATAACACACCAAGTTGGCAACCCTGATTGGTAATTGCGTCTTATTACAACCTATTAGCGATATTATATGAAATGAAGCACCTGGCAGCCAATTCAGTGTGTACCACACATAGGAAATCGGGGTGGCCAACTCAGCGAGTTATTTAGAGTCAGCGATTGTTCGCAAAAATACACAAGTACCCTCTGAGTTCCTGTGTGTTGAACGTGCTGAATTGGCAAACAGGTGCTTTGTTTCATATAATGTCACCAATTGGTTGTGATAATACGTAAGTATATACCAAGATTTATGTTTTTTCACTTGTGTACAACATACCTGCATACAGGAGTTTTTGTACCCAAGCTGTATTAATTTTGGTACTTTCATAATATTGCAAC
>BMAO01007307.1:0-10051 GCA_019973975.1 Trichonephila clavata
AAAATTTGAGCATGTGATGATGTCAGATAGGGACAAATGAATATCATGATTAAATATCTAATACTGGTGCTCTTATTTTCTGTAATGCAAGTTGATCAAACTAGTTTCAAAATCGAGATACAGTCGCTGTTACTTTTGTAGCAGCATGGTGCTTTTTCATCTCGAATATTAAAAAAGAAGATATAGACTCGCTAAAACCTCACAATGGTGGTTGCGTCGCCATCTTCTTGACAAATACTATAATTATGATTTCTTTTTGAAGCACCCTTGTGTTCATTAAATTGTTGCTTCTTTTTTTTGGTGCTGTTAAGTAAAAGTGTAAATGAAGTTCACATTATTTTTATTTTTATCAGGATTATTAACTATTTAGTTTATGATTATATATATGCTTATATCTAACATTGATGCTGATTTCATTTTTCCTGTGTAAATTACTAAAACTACTTTGCTTAGAAAATGGAGATTGATGCACCTGTTTACTTTTATAGTGGATGGTGCTGTTCTGTCCAGAATATTTAGCAAGATTGCTACCTTAAGCTATTTATTTATGATTGTGGTGTTATTTTTTTCTTACAAATCTTAATGTAATTATTAATATTTCATTTCTTTATTGTTAAAATTAGTTGAGTCTCTTTTGCTGAGTTAAAACAATTTTATTCCATTTAAAAAATTTTGCTTTATAGTTGGTAAATGAAGCTCGCAGTGTACTGAATCTATTGTGAGGTTTAAAAATTGTTTTGTTTGAGCATGTAGTGATGTCAGATAGGGACAAATGAATGCCATGATTACTATCTAATACTGATGCTCTTATTTTCTTTAATGTAAGTTGATCAACTAGTTTGCTTCAAAATCGAGATTCACGTGCCTTTTCACACTTATAGTGGCATGGTGCTATTTCATCTAGAATATTAAAGAAGATTGCTATCCTAAGCTATCTGTTTATGATGGTGGTGTTATTTTTTCTTCTCGCAAATCTTGTGGAAGTATTCTTAAGCGTTTCATTTCTTTATTATTATAATAGTTTAGTTTCTTCTGTCTGGAATTTTTAATACTTTGGAAAAATTATATAGCGGTTGAGTTCACTTTTAAATATTAGGATGCTAGTTCTTAAAAATTTATTCCAAATCAAACTTTTGTAGCTTATAATGATAAGCAAAATTTTAATATATACTATATGTGTGGGGTTTAAAGTTGTATTAATCATTTGAGCATGTGATGATGTCAGATAGGGACAAATGAATATCATGATTAATATCTAATACTGATGCTCTTATTTTCTGTAATGCAAGTTGATCAAACTAGTTTCAAAATCGAGATACAGTCGCCTGTTTACTTTTGTAGCAGCATGGTGCTTTTTCATCTCGAATATTAAAAAAAGAAGATATAGACTCGCTAAAACCTCACAATGGTGGTTGCGTCGCCATCTTCTTGACAAATACTATAATTATGATTTCTTTTTGAAGCACCCTTGTGTTCATTAAATTGTTGCTTCTTTTCTTTTTGTGCTGTTAAGTAAAAGTGTAAATGAAGTTCACATTATTTTTATTTTATCAGGATTATTAACTATTTAGTTTATGATTATATATATTGCTTATATCTAACATTGATGCTGATTTCATTTTTCCTGTGTAAATTACTAAAACTACTTTGCTTAGAAAATGGAGATTGATGCACCTGTTTACTTTTATAGTGGCATGGTGCTGTTCTGTCTAGAATATTTAGCAAGATTGCTACCCTAAGCTATCTGTTTATGATGGTGGTGTTATTTTTTCTTCATCGCAAATCTTGTGGAAGTAATTCATTAAGCGTTTCATTTCTTTATTGTATTAAAATAGTTTGATGTCTTCTTCTGTCTGGAATTTTTTTTTTTAATTACTTTGGAAAAAAATTATGATTAGCTGGTTGAGTTCACTTTTAAAAAATATTAGGATGCTAGTTCTTAAAAAATTTATTCCAAATTATCAAAACTTTTGTAACTTATAATGATAAGCAAAATTTTAATATATACTATATGTGTGGGTTTAAAGTTGTATTAATCATTTGAGCATGTGATGATGCAGATAGGGACAAATGAATATCATGATTAATATCTAATACTGATGCTCTTATTTTCTGTAATGAAGTTGATCAAACTAGTTTCAAAATCGAGATACAGTCGCCTGTTTACTTTTGTAGTAGCATGGTGCTTTTTCATCTCGAATATTAAAAAAAGAAATATAGACTCGCTAAAACCTCACAATGGTGTTGCGTCGCCATCTTCTTGACAAATACTATAATTATGATTTCTTTTTGAAGCACCCTTGTGTTCATTAAATTGTTGCTTCTTTTCTTTTTGGTGCTGTTAAGTAAAAGTGTAAATGAAGTTCACATTATTTTTATTTTATCAGGATTATTAACTATTTAGTTTATGATTATATATATTGCTTATATCTAACATTGATGCTGATTTCATTTTTCCTGTGTAAATTACTAAAACTACTTTGCTTAGAAAATGGAGATTGATGCACCTGTTTACTTTTATAGTGGCATGGTGCTGTTCTGTCTAGAATATTTAGCAAGAACTAAAGATTGCTACTCTTAATGTTTTATCTTTTTATGTTATTGATCTTTTGTGGTTACAATTTTTTTTTTTCTATAGGAAACCCAGTTACTGAATATTTGAGTTTATTGTTTTGTTTATGTGTGTGTCTGGTGTTATTTTTTCTTCTTCGCAAATCTTGTTGGACACGTGTATTACATTAAGCGTTATTCATTTCTTTGATTATTAAAGATATGTTTAGTTTTCTTCTGATCTTGGAATATTTTTAATTATACTTCTTGGAAAAATTAATATAGCGGTTGAGTTCACTTTTAAATATTAGGATGCTAGTTCTTAAAAATTTATTCCAAATCAAACTTTTGTAACTTATAATGATAAGCAAAATTTTAATATATACTATATGTGTGGGGTTTAAAGTTGTATTAATCATTTGAGCATGTGATGATGCCAGATAGGGACAAATGAATATCATGATTAATATCTAATACTGATGCTCTTATTTTCTGTAATGCAAGTTGATCAAACTAGTTTCAAAATCGAGATACAGTCGCCTGTTTACTTTTGTAGTAGCATGGTGCTTTTTCATCTCGAATATTAAAAAAAGAAGATATAGACTCGCTAAAACCTCACAATGGTGGTTGCGTCGCCATCTTCTTGACAAATACTATAATTATGATTTCTTTTTGAAGCACCCTTGTGTTCATTAAATTGTTGCTTCTTTTCTTTTTGGTGCTGTTAAGTAAAAGTGTAAATGAAGTTCACATTATTTTTATTTTATCAGGATTATTAACTATTTAGTTTATGATTATATATATTGCTTATATCTAACATTGATGCTGATTTCATTTTTCCTGTGTAAATTACTAAAACTACTTTGCTTAGAAAATGGAGATTGATGCACCTGTTTACTTTTATAGTGGCATGGTGCTGTTCTGTCTAGAATATTTAGCAAGATTGCTACCCTAAGCTATTTATTTATGATTGTGGTGTTATTTTTTTCTTACAAATCTTAATGTAATTATTAATATTTCATTTCTTTATTGTTAAAATAGTTGAGTCTCTTTTGCTGAGTTAAAACAATTTTATTCCATTTAAAAAATTTTGCTTTATAGTTGGTAAACGAAGCCTCGCAGTGTACTGAATCTATTGTGAGGTTTAAAAATTGTTTTGTTTGAGCATGTGGTGATGTCAGATAGGGACAAATGAATGCCATGATTACTATCTAATACTGATGCTCTTATTTTCTTTAATGTAAGTTGATCAAACTAGTTTGCTTTAAAATCGAGATTCACTTGCCTTTTCACACTTATAGTGGCATGGTGCTATTTCATCTAGAATATTAAAGAAGATTGCTATCTGTTTATAATGGTGGTGTTATTTTTTCTTCTCGCAAATCTTGTGGACGTATTCTTAAACGTTTCATTTCTTTATTATTAAAATAGTTTAGTTTCTTCTGTCTGGAATTTTTAATACTTTGGAAAAATTATATAGCGGTTGAGTTCACTTTTAAATATTAGGATGCTAGTTCTTAAAAATTTATTCCAAATCAAACTTTTGTAACTTATAATGATAAGCAAAATTTTAATATATACTATATGTGTGGGGTTTAAAGTTGTATTAATCATTTGAGCATGTGATGATGCCAGATAGGGACAAATGAATATCATGATTAATATCTAATACTGATGCTCTTATTTTCTGTAATGCAAGTTGATCAAACTAGTTTCAAAATCGAGATACAGTCGCCTGTTTACTTTTGTAGCAGCATGGTGCTTTTTCATCTCGAATATTAAAAAAAGAAGATATAGACTCGCTAAAACCTCACAATGGTGGTTGCGTCGCCATCTTCTTGACAAATACTATAATTATGATTTCTTTTTGAAGCACCCTTGTGTTCATTAAATTGTTGCTTCTTTTCTTTTTGGTGCTGTTAAGTAAAAGTGTAAATGAAGTTCACATTATTTTTATTTTATCAGGATTATTAACTATTTAGTTTATGATTATATATATTGCTTATATCTAACATTGATGCTGATTTCATTTTTCCTGTGTAAATTACTAAAACTACTTTGCTTAGAAAATGGAGATTGATGCACCTGTTTACTTTTATAGTGGCATGGTGCTGTTCTTTCTAGAATATTTAGCAAGATTGCTACCCTAAGCTATTTATTTATGATTGTGGTTATTTTTTTCTTACAAATCTTAATGTAATTATTAATATTTCATTTCTTTATTGTTAAAATAGTTGAGTCTCTTTTGCTGAGTTAAAACAATTTTATTCCATTTAAAAAATTTTGCTTTATAGTTGGTAAACGAAGCCTCGCAGTGTACTGAATCTATTGTGAGGTTTAAAAATTGTTTTGTTTGAGCATGTGGTGATGTCAGATAGGGACAAATGAATGCCATGATTACTATCTAATACTGATGCTCTTATTTTCTTTAATGTAAGTTGATCAAACTAGTTTGCTTTAAAATCGAGATTCACTTGCCTTTTCACACTTATAGTGGCATGGTGCTATTTCATCTAGAATATTAAAGAAGATTGCTATCTGTTTATAATGGTGGTGTTATTTTTTCTTCTCGCAAATCTTGTGGACGTATTCTTAAACGTTTCATTTCTTTATTATTAAAATAGTTTAGTTTCTTCTGTCTGGAATTTTTAATACTTTGGAAAAATTATATAGCGGTTGGAGTTCACTTTTAAATATTAGGATGCTAGTTCTTAAAAATTTATTCCAAATCAAACTTTTGTAACTTATAATGATAAGCAAAATTTTAATATATATACTATATGTGTGTGGTTTAAAGTTGTATTAATCATTTGAGCATGTGATGATGCCAGATAGGGACAAATGAATATCATGATTAATATCTAATACTGATGCTCTTATTTTCTGTAATGCAAGTTGATCAAACTAGTTTCAAAATCGAGATACAGTCGTCTGTTTACTTTTGTAGCAGCATGGTGCTTTTTCATCTCTAATATTGAAAAAAGAAGATATAGACTTGCTAAAACCTCACAATAGTGGTTGCGTCACCATCTTCTTGACAAATACTATGATAATTATGATTTCTTTTTGAAGCACCCTTATGTTCATTAAATTGTTGCTTCTTTTCTTTTTGGTGCTGTTAAGTAAAAAAGTGTGCATAAATTTTGCATCATTTTTGTTATCGGTATTATAAATTACTATTTTGTTTTTGATTATTTTTTTTTTATGTATGGTTAAAATCTAACACTGATGCTGTTTTCATCTTTCCTGTGTAAATTACTGAAACTACTTTGCTTTGAAAATAGTTTGATGTTTTGTGTTGT
This sequence comes from Trichonephila clavata, assembly GCA_019973975.1. Lineage (NCBI taxonomy): Eukaryota > Metazoa > Arthropoda > Arachnida > Araneae > Nephilidae > Trichonephila > Trichonephila clavata. The sequence continues at coordinate 5,853 of BMAO01007307.1, forward strand.
TTCATCTCAAACATTAAGGAAAATAAAAATTTGCAATAAAGGTAATGAATTTTTTTCTTTTGAGTGAAAGGTTGGAAATGATTGCATCTCGGTGTGGGTGTCTGAAATTTTGAAAGAATATGCGTTTGGGAGAAATAGATTGTTACCTGATCAATCAAAAGCACACATTTCCTATTTTTTTCCATTTTAGAAATCTGTTTTTCTTGTGGCTGTTATCTCTGCGCTATTTGGCGAGAAACTTGTTGCCAACTTCGGAGGATAAATATGTTAAGTTGTTTACCCCACTTGCTCTCAAAGTAAAATATAATTAAAAGCTTAGTTAAAAGTATTAAGGGAATAAAGTATTTCAATTATAATTAATTGAAACACTTTATTCCCTTGTCCCATGGTCATTCTATTGCAGGTCATTTTCAGTGGTTTTTGTTAATTTGGCAGTAGGATGGCTTAGTGAAGCGATTCTATTTATATTGTTGTTTTATTGAATAAAAAATTAAGTTTTGTTTGAATTGTGTAATAAATGCAGATTTGATGGTATTCGAAGAATGTCTGAAAATAGCGATAAAAATGTTGTTTGGATGAATGAAAACATGACTGAGATGATTTTCAATGGGGGGGATTCTGTAAGAGAATTAGCGAAAATCGTTACAATATACACACTGATTAAAAAGGTCTTTTCTAGGTAAAGTTGGTTCTTTTTTTATTTAATAATATAATTGATTGTGGTTTAATTACATTTATACAATATTTTAGTAAATTGTATTAATTTTAATTTCAAAATAAAATGAAATAACTCCTTTCAATAAAAATCTTTCCTTTCATTTATGAAATTTTTTTTCATGTTTCAAAACTAGTGTAACCTTTACAACGGAATTTATGTTATGGTGTTAAAAAACCAGCGAGTTCATCTAGAATTTCATGTGTTAAATTTTTTTTCAACACTCACTTAAGTATAATCAGATATTCTTTTTTTATGTGAATTTTACTATAACTGGCATTTTCCTAATTTTTTTATAGGATATTCATCCTTTTTTTGCTGACATATCAAATGTATTGTATGATAGAGATCATTATAAAATAGCCTTAGGTCAGTTAAATACAGCTCGACATTTGATTGACAAGTAAGTTAAATTTAGTTATTTAGCCTTCATACAGTTCATATTAATATATACTATGGTTATTATATTACTTTCAGAAAGTTATCTGTATATTTATTAATAACTAAAACTCATGTTTTTAACCAAGATTTTCTTCTAGGTTGTTATCACATAGTTAGCACTTGCATTTGTATTTAATATTCCTGTTGTAATGTCAGAAATAATGGGTGTTAACCATAAAGTGTCAACTTTTATTTTTGGCCTTTACAATTTTTGTATTCTCCTTTCAAAAACAGAAAATACTAGTTTCAGTTTAGAACAGCAAATTAAATTTTATGCATGAGGAATTTCAAAGCTTATAAATATATGTAGCCCAGATGAAATAGTTAAGGTCCATGGTTATTAAAACTGTAAGTTACAGTGTTAATAATTAAGTGATCAGCATTTGAAATGAGTTTTAAAGACTTGTTTGTTGAAAATGTTTTGTTTGTAAAAAATCAATTGGTTAGATTTTGTGGGAAAACCGTGCAATTTATGTAGTGCAAATTTGGCTGGGGTGTCATTACTATGCAAGTGTTGAGTGACACAAATGCATTGATCAATACTTAATAGTTTAATGTGCAGCTAATCTCAGACTGCAAGATCTTTAAAATAGAAATAGGAGCATCTTGTTTACATGGTTTATATAATTGGGATTTATGTAACTAGAATTAATAATTACTGCTCTTAACAAGAAATTGTGATATTATCCATAGCGTAAATTATATAAAATTTCACATTAACTGAAAGATAAATATGATAAAAAAATGCAATGTCTATGAATAGTATTGCAAGCAATTACTTATTAAGAAACCTGACTTTTATTAAATCACTTGTTAATAGTCTTATTGTAATATTTGAGAAATCAATGCATGCATATTATCTCAAATAGCTTATTATTTTATAGAAAATACAATGTCTTCCTTCATAACATTTATAATACCATAAATATAACTTAACTGATGTTTACTGATTTTGGAATAATGCTTTGTATCCCTATTATCAATTTCAGTATGTATTAAAATTTTAAAGCAAAATTGGCACTTTCTGTAACTTGATAATTTTCAGTCAGACATGTAAAATTGTCAACTTAAAAGTATTTTAACAACTTAAGGTGAGTTCCTAAAAATAAGTATTTAGTAAAATAGAAATGCATGTTTATTGGTTAAATATTCCATTTTCTTCCCCAAAATGCAATTTGTTTTCCTTTTGGTCAGGTAATGGGAAATATTAATTCAGCAACTGAATATTTTTATAGATAAAATTTAATGTTGGGACATTTTTTTAGTTGATATTAAATATTTGTTTTGTCTGAGAAAACATTAATAATTGTTATGCATGATGAATGATAACATATAAAATTATCAACGTAACTATTATCTATAGACAAGTTTCTAAAAATATTATGTATATTTAGTTTAATAAAAATGAGTGTTTATTGGCTAAATATCCCATTTTCTTCCCCAAAATGGAATTTCTTTTCCTTTTGGTCAGATAATGGAAAATATTAATTCAGCAAATAAATATTTTCATGGAAATAAAATTTAGTGTTGGAATATTTTTGTTAGTTGATATTAAATATCTGGTTTGTCTGGCAATACATTAATAATTGTCATACATGATGAATGATACATAAAATTATCAACATAACTATTCTTATTTACGGGTAAATTTCTAAAAATATATTGTGTGTATTTTCAGTGTAGCGAAAGAGTACTGTCGTCTCTTAAAATATGGAGACACCCTCTACAGGTGCAAATTATTAAAAAAGGCTGCCTTAGGAAGGTAAGTTGACAAATTTCCATAAAATCAGTACTTTTAAATTATCTTTAAGATGTTTGAAATGGCCATAATAAAAATTGTTATTTTGAAAATTGCAAAATTTAAAAAAATTGAGCTAGAATCGATACACATTAAGTATACTTTATTTCAGTATTTGTAAAATCATAAATTCATAATTAAAATATTAGAAAAGAGTAGTTTTCTCAATTGAGGTAAAAGAAAATGTAATTTAAGAAAAATATTTTGTTTAATATTAAGAGGATTGTATTTTATTATTTTTATTTCTGTTTAGTTATTTATAAAGCTAAGTCTTATGAAGTATTTAAGAAAATGAGATGAATTATCATTTCTTTATTGTACAGCTTTGATACAGCAGTAATTGAATAAAATTTTATTGCATAATAGTATTGAAGAGAAATTGATGTACAAGACATTTGTCTCTTCCTTATATAGAACAATTCAATGAATCTAATTTCAACAGTGATGGGGGGAAAAATCAGATAACATTGTGTTGTGTGTGATAATTCGAGGCTGTTTCTGAGTTGATTATCTAATGTTTGGAAATTCAAATAAATTTGAAATGTTTTTTTTCTGAAGGATATCTAAATAGTAGTAAATAATGCTAAATCAGAACATTTTTTCCAGCTAAAAAGATGCACTTTAATGTTATTATTCTGATTTCACTATCTTTGAGTTAGTAATATGTTTTATAAAACTTTTAATTTTTATCCAAATTAATTTTTCTCGTCATTTTTTCGTTCATATAACATAATGTGAAATGAATTTGTGCTTTAGCATGCTAAAGAAAAATTGTTTATTTATGGAATGGTAAGTTTTTGAAAGCACAATATTATGAACAAATATATAAAATTCATTGCTATGGATTTCCTTAAATTGAGGTATCTTTCTGTCTGGGTCTCCTGGTTTCTACCTTTGAAGAAAACAGTTTCAATCTTCCAGCTGATAAATTAAGTCTCATGTGCAAGTTAGAAGCATGTTCATTCGTACAAACAAAGTATGATTTACTCCCATTTGTGTTTTTGTTTACAATAAATAATTCTTCTGATCATCAGATTCATTACTGTTAGAGATAACTTCAATATTTTTATTAAGATCACTATTATTACCTAAATTATATCTGCATATTTATTTTCTTTTTCCTCGTATAATTCTTGAAAACAGGGAAGTTATTTTCTGCTTTATAAATTTTGATGGCTTAGTTCAAAATATTGGAATGTTTTTCACAATTATGAAATAGCTGGAATATATAATCTTACCCCATTC
>BMAO01007308.1:0-127622 GCA_019973975.1 Trichonephila clavata
CCTTTCGACGGTAGCGTGGCCGAGCGGTCTAAGGCGCTGGTTTAAGGCACCAGTCTCTTCGGAGGCGTGGGTTCGAATCCCACCGTTGCCAGGGAAATACGTTTTGCTTTTAGGAGAATAGTTACAATGTTTTGAAGAATTAATAAATTGTGAGCAGTAAAAGAGAGAACGAGAGACCTTTCGACGGTAGCGTGGCCGAGCGGTCTAAGGCGCTGGTTTAAGGCACCAGTCTCTTCGGAGGCGTGGTTTCGAATCCACCGCTTCCAGGAAATACGTTTTGCTTTTAGGAGAATAGTTACTTGTTTTGAAGAATTAATAAATTTGTGAGCAGTAAAGGAGCAACGAAGACCTTTCGACGGTAGCGTGCGACGATCTAAGCGCTGTTTAAGGCACCAGTCTCTTCGGGGGCGTGGGTTTGAATCCCACCGCTGCCAGAAAATACGTTTTGCTTTTACGAGAATAATTACATTGTTTTGAAGAATTAATAATTTGGGAAGAGTAAAGGAGCAAACGAGAGACCTTTCGACGGTAGCGTGGCAGAGCGGTCTAAGGCGCTGGTTTAAGGCACCAGTCTCTTCGGGGCGTGGTTCGAATCCCACCGCTGCCAGGGAAATACGTTTTGCTTTTACGAGAATAGTTGCATCGTTTTGAAGAATTAATAATTTGTGAGCAGTAAAGGAGAGAACGAGAGACCTTTCGACGGTAGCGTGACCGAGCGGTCTAAGGCGCTGGTTTAAGGCACCAGTCTCTTCGGGGGCGTGGGTTCGAATCCCACCGCTTCCAGGGAAATACGCTGATATCCGTTTCTAAACTTTATTTTAAGATCTTCGTTAGGGCCTGTTTTGATCAGTTCCTAGTATAATATAACATATTTATTTTTCAATGAGGCTTTGTGAATTCATAGTCCACTCTGTGGTATTACTATAAAAAAAGAAATCTCAAACCTAGTTTAAAAATCTGAGTAAAGGACATCTAAATATTCAACGAAAGTTGAAATATCCAGACAGATTGTTAGCCACAAATTGAGAAAGTTCGCGACGTCCAATTTTGTACTTCTTAGCTTAATTCTGGAAATAAATGCTGAAATGTTTCTTGTCTTAAAAACTTTATGCTGTCACCTAATAACCACACATTAACCTCACTAAATTATGTAAATATATCAGTTAAATTTGTAAAATCTAGATTCCACTAGATCAAATTTTTTTAAAGATTTAAGTCCCCATCTGGTTTAATTAGAGCCACTATCATAGACCCCCATTTATACCTCATGGACCCCCAAATTATTTTTTCGCTGCCGTGGACCCTTTGCAGGTCGTCATAGACCCCTGGGGGTCTATATAGACCACTTTGGGAATCACTGGGCTACATTGTGAAAGCGAAGAGTACCGGAGGGGCGCAACTTTTTTTAAAATTATTTCTTTGATTAATTTTTTTTGCATCTCAGAAAAGATATGAATAGCACCATACATAAATAGATCAATATAATTTAAATGAAATAGTGGCAATTTTATTCAATTTATTTATTTCGTTTTATTGCATATCATTTGTTCCACCAATCTTCATACCAACGCCAGCGGAGAACAAAACAGAAAAATTTTATATTTTAAAGGTCTAATGATATTGTATTATACACCTAGTCTTCTGAAAAATTTAAATAACCCCCATTTATCAAAATGTTCTTTTTACCTCCAAAAAATACAACTGCTTCACTTCAACTGTCTGATTAGGTAATTTTATAGTTATATTTAACCCCTTAAGTGGTCTTTTTTTTTTGCACTGAATGTTCCAAAAAGGGCACATTTTTTTACTGCATATAACTAAACATAATACTTAACACAGAATGCGAAAATAGAAAAATTTTATTTTAATTTTCAATTATAAGTTTTCCTACTATTTTCTATTTTATAATTATGGAACGCAAAAACACACACTTAAGCGTTTGCTTTTTATAAATATACACTGCTTGCTATAAAGAATGTTTCATAAAAGAATTTCTCTCATACTTACAAAAAAATTTCATGTTCGTACCACTTTTTCAAACGAATGAGGATTTTATGTGTGTGTGCATATATGCATGCACACACGATTTGAATTGTGGCGTAATACTAAGACTGAGACGGATCAATACGCGGTTCTACTAATATCTTCTTAACTCTTTAAACAAAATATTTATTTCAACCAACTTTCATCAAGAAACGTTATTTATGTAAATGAGATATTTTACATAAATAAGGTTTTCGCGAGTTGGGAAAAAAGTGAAGTAAGAGGTTAAGTTAAGTCAAGTGAAGTAAAGTGAAGGAAAGTAAGGGAGCAAGTGATTTGTTGACACGTTGTTGTGTGTTGACAAGCTGAAGTTGATACGTTAGATGTGTGCAAGTAGGAGTGAGCTTTGTGGTGACCTAAGGCCACTCCTTACACTAATACCTTCCTGTCTACCTGAAAATCCAGCTGGATGAGTAGGTGGACTTAAATGATCAAAAGACATAATTGCAATTCAAACAGATTTATTGATGCTTATCAGTATATAAGATCAGACATCACTCAAATCAAGTTAAGATAAATAATTGAGAGTGGAGTAATAAAGTGGGGGTATCAATACTAGCGGGATACACAGATTCTCTCTCAACTGAATCTAGGAAAGCTTAAACGCACACAATTACAACTACGCCACACGCGAATATTGTTAATTTCTTAATCTAAATCACTGACCTTATATTTTACAGCGGCGATTCCTTCGTGACGACTTCAGGCTCTTTTTATGGCTGGAAGAATCGGTGAAGACTCCACGCTCAGTAATAAAGAATTTCACTATTTTCAATCTGCTTCTCTTCGCGTACATCCACACGTATCAGGCTATGTAGACTTGTCAACAACTTCGTGTTGACTTCTCGATCTTTAATTCACTTGACTTCTCACTTCCTATCACTTGGCTTCTTAACTCGCAAAAACCGAACTTTTATAATAATCTTATTTACATAAATCACGCCTGGTCTCGGTGAAGATTGGTTGAAATAAATAAATTGCTTTAAGAAAAATAGAAGACGTTAGTAAAAGACCGTATAGATCCGTCACAACTTGAAGTTTGAGAATTGGTTAAAGATTGCAGAGCGTGGAGCCGTCGTCAATTGAACAAGCCAAAGAGAGTGCCTACAAGTTCCAATGTAGGATCCGAATTATTAAAGGTTCAGGTACTGTGTTCTTAATTAAGTAGAAGCTAGTTATTAGTGTGCGACGTAGTTGTAATTGAGCGCATTTTAAGCTGTCTTAGATTCAGTTGAGGGTCTTAAATATTATCCCCGCATTAGAGTATCTAACCTCTGCACTCTACCATAGTTCATATACCTTAATTAGAATTGTATTGTGTCTGGTTGATATTTGTTAATAAGAATTAATAAATTAATTAGTTTGGAAATAATGTCTGTGGAAATAATTATTCTATTCCTTCTATACACCTAGCCGGGTTTACAGGTTGACAAGAGGGTTCAGATGTAAGGGGTAACCAGAGGTTAAAACAAGTCTTACATTGCAATAGCAAAAGGGATAATACAGACTTTTTTTGGATATCTTTACATTTTCATTTCTTCTCAAGCAACAAATGGCTCATTGCCTTGGCACACAATCCCTGTTTTTTTTTTTTTTTTTTTACCGAATATTTTTAAGATTCTAAATTTCTACCTCCAATGAAAAATTCACACCTTCACCACAAAGAAATTCCCGGATGCGAAGTATTTCAGTACCATGGACAAACTGCGTATCTTAAAAACACTAGCACTAATCACTGGGCAACAAAAAAGAAACATTTTTTTTTTGTCTCAGAAAGAAAAATACGTGATTTCGATAGCACTTCTTCTCCTGAATTCAAATATGATATCGATTTTTCTTCATCGCGCAAGGTTTTCGAGAAACGGGCATTTTATATTTTGAAACACTTTAATATTTTCTACATTCTTAAGTACACAATATTCGAACATTCGGACTCATCTAGAAATTAAGAAATCACGATTTTCTTTTATATTTCGCCTATGGAGTATCCCTCTTGATGGTCCAACAATAATCGGCCAGCATATTAGCATTCCATTTGCCTCGATATCTCTTTTCTATCGCTGAAATCTCCTGATGAAAGTGTCCCCCGTGCTCATCGCTCACTGCACCAAGATTTTCCGGGAAGAAATCTAAGTGCGAGTGAAGGAAGTGTATTTTTAAGGACATTTTACTGCCCAAATTTTTATAAGATGTTATAAGATCATGAACAATATCACGGTAATTTTCCGCCTTTAGATTTCCCAAAAAACTGTGAGTTACATTTTTGAATGCTTGCCAAGCTGCTTTCTCCAGTGGATTTAAAACTTCCTAAAACTTCTCATCTTGCATCAGTGATCATATTTGTGGACCCACAAATATCCCTTCTTTAATTTTTACTTCACTAATTTTAGGAAACTTCTGTTTTAAGTACATGAAACCAGGAGTATTGCCCATGTCTTTCACTAAATTCTTCATTTCTCCTAGTTTGATATGAAACGGATGTAGATACATATTTTTAGGATTACATAATGCGTCATGTTTCACATTTTTCCTTCCAGGAATGAATGATGCTCGTTTAGGCCATTCTTTTCTGATGTAATGGTTTTTTCTGTCCCTACTATCCCAAAGACTCAAAAAACAACAGTACTTTGTGTAACCAAGCTGCGGACTAAGAATAAGTGCAATTACCTTCAAATCACCACAAATATTCCATTCATACACTGCATATTGAATCTTTGCCAATATAAATTGAAAGTTTTCATTGTTTCTTTCATACTAGCAGAGTGAGCCACAAATATTGATGGGAATTTATTTCCATTATGCAGAAGCACTTCTTTTAAACTTGCTTTGGAGGAATCAATGAACAAGTGCCATTCTATAGGGTTATGTTCAATACCAAACGTCTCCATAAGAGAAGAAATGTCATTACAAAACACTAAGCCATTTTCTTCAGAAAAATAGTCTTTACATTGAGAATGACGACTACGATAAGTACATATCTTTGTATTCTTTTGTAGAAGATTCCATCCTTTTAGCCAGGAACCAAGCATTTCAGACTGTTTTTTGGATAACTTTAAATCTCGTATGAGATCGTTAAGATCTTCTTGAGTCAATAAATGAAGCTCAGTTGAACAGCTTGGTTCAAAAGTTGTATCACCACAAACTGTTTCTTCTTCTTCCTTACTTCTATCGGAATCTGAGCTCTCTTCATCTAATGTCACATGTTGTGGAGGCTTTGGTATGGGCAATTCTTCGCTGTGTGGAACTGGTCTCATTGCAGATTGCAATTCAGAGTACACCACTGTATGTTTTGATTTTGACGTAATCCCTTTAACGTTTGTTAAGCAGAAATAACAACCAGAGGAGTGATCTTTGGGTTATCTCCAAATCATAGGGATAGCAAATGGCATTTGGCGTGTGCCATTCTTCCATGCAGTGAGAAGCCTACTACCCGATAAAGAACATATATGTGGGGCCCAGGTCCTTGTTTGGTCCCCCACTTTAAACCCAAAATAAAGTTCATAACACTTTTTTACTAATGGAGTAAGGTTTCGCTTTTGGGACTTGAGAGTCACTTCACCACATATATAACAAAGGTTGTTATGATGACAACAAATTAAAAGAAATAAACTTGTAAATGCGTAACATACAACAATCCAGGCACAATTACGTGTTTACTGGTTCACTACTATCTCACAACTGACATCGTTCTAATGAATGCATGCTAGTCTAGACCATGTCTGTGGCTGTCCGTTGTGTCTGGTGCCAAAGTGTCTGTACATGCCTGAACTTCCACAACAGTAGCAATGATACCATTTGGGTTAGCTCATGTGGTTCCATCACATTTACAATGCTCTAGGAGTTTTTATTTTACAATGGACAAATGGTCGTTTATTAAAAAAAAAAATATTTAAATACATTAATTGAAATTAAAATTTTAAAAAAAAACTGTGGGTGATGGAGAGATTTCGAATACATATTTGAAAACACGATAAAAAAACTGCATTAAGTGAAACTATGGTACTCATGAGACAAAAATCATGTTGACCAGTGAATCTCACTGTAAGGATTACAAATATGCTCAAATCAAAAGTAGGAAGAAGAAAATATCAGTGCCCGTACAGCATACGGGTAAATCGAATGTGATCAGCTTTCAGTAGCCCGTACGGTGTACGGGCAAACCAACATTATAATATCAAATTAGAAGATATTACATAATATAAGAAAACATTATAATTGGTTTTGATCAGAATCTATGATGAATCAATGGATGTCAAGAAGGCGTGTAAACTGTAATTAGATAATAAATTCTGTTGTGATCTTACCACAAAAAGATTATTTTATGCATTAATCCATTGGTAGAATATAATATGATAATATTAAATATGAATCTGCCAATAAACGGATTCATATTTGCCATAAAAATGAAGCCCGATTAATTTGATTTGTCAACTTATGCAATTATTTGACAAATCATGTATTACGTTTTCTCAAGGTGCCGAATAAAATGCAAATTTCGCCCGCACCTGCTGCTGTTCCCTTCAAAATCTTCCATCATCACAATTCATGAATTCATCTGACTCAACCAACATCATGGACTACAGCAAAAAAATAATAATAAAAAAATCTTGATTTACTTGACGACCAACACTTCCTTATGAATATTTCAACGGAAAAAACTGTCACTCGTAAAGAACTCATTGTGCAATTTATCGAAAACGTAAATTAATTTACGAGAAACATTCATTAATTACGTCCGACTTCATTTCTAGGAACAGAGCCACTTCCCAGCGGCGTGTTAAACTGCTGGAATGTCTGCCTCGGTCGAATAATAGAGCTGTGGAAAAGCTTCTTTTTTTAATTTTTATTTCGATAATGGCAAGACCACCTCGAATGCAAGAGCCTGGAGGGTCGATATTTTGATAGGGAGGCCCCACCCTTCTTATGTCTTCGATGAAAGGAATATCTTAATACCCCCATAAAAAGAACTTTTTCTGATACAAGACATCTTGAGAATCGTTCCTCCGCTATTGTTGTCTCAAGAGAGAATTTTATACAATTCTTCACTGTGTGAGGTCTTGTACCTTCAGTAAAAATTATCTTTTAACTGTCAAAGAAAAAATAGGGAAGTTTTTCAAAAAAAAAATAATGGTTATTATGTGTAACGTAGAGATTTAATTGCTGGTAGAATTAGTATGTGTGGTAGGTAGTGAAAAATTCGAACAGTAGTCGTCGCTCCCGCCCTATCCTTCTCTTTATCGAATTGAAAATTCTGCTGGTGGGTTAAAAGAATGTTTACTTTTTATTCTAGAACAATTATCATTAAACTTTTTCGACTCGATGAATCTTAAAAATTATAAGGTGTTTTCGAGGAACCCCATTCTACATTTAGAAGAATATATCTTTAAATAACACACACGCACACACAGTCAACATGCTATAGGTACTTTATGTAAAGGCTATTAAGATATCCGACTTCCCTAAAATTGTGAATTTTGCCAAAAATTGACAATTTTTTTTATAATTTATTTTATAGACCATCTATTAGCTTTATAAAAATACCAAGTTTATTATTTTCCATTCACTAGAACAAAAACTACAAGTGTTTTAGTAAAAGCAGATGCCATTACTGTAAGCAAGATATCATGCTTTGAAATGCGTTTTACTCGAAATATGTTTCTTTGAAAATGCTCAAACGGGGACAGCGATTGCTCAAAACGCTTTGAAAATAACTAACTGAAATTTTTTGTGTATGTTCTGGATAACAGTAGAAGTGTTTTATCCTTCAGATTTATCAATCATTGTTTTATTACAAAATGTACAGTCTCTTACGTGAATATAATCACTGTAATAGTTTAATCTATTCCATATAATAACTAAGATACATTGCTCTAGTTTTTGTAAAAATTAAAAGATCTCTTATCCTGAAGGTCATTCCAAAAATGAATAGCAAAGTAACACGACGAAACGGAAAAATTGAGAATTTGTTCATAAACTTTTGGTACAGAATGTTCCATTGAAATAATAAATACTTAATTCACAATAAACATTATCTATATATGTTTAGAAGCAAACAAAAGTCAATTATATAGAAATATATTGGATGTACGATCTACATTCATGTTGAAGTATAGAATTACTGTAAATTTTTTTTTATATATCTTCACATTCTTAAATATGTTTGCTTTTTATACCTGACGAGATCATGCATCCTGTTTTTAACCATTTGAGTGCTGAAGAACTTTCTTATATATATGTTAAATATGCAGGATATAAAATGCGTAGTTACTTTTTTTTTTTTTGGAAAATAATAACAAATAACTTTAAAAGTAATTACTACACTCTCATCATTTCTCATGTCATAATCATTTTCAGAGGAATCAGAACCTGGCATGGTGCTGTTTGTAATAATCAGCATAGCACGTTTTAAAAAAAAAAACCGATTTCTAATTCTTCTTAGACAATGTGATTTTTTTTACTTCAAATAAATAAATAAAACACAGTGCTAAGTAGTAATGAACTAGTGTTATAGATGGTAGAACGGTAGAAAAAATGAACCAATTATATGTTTTGAAATAATTTTTTTATGCATAAAAAAAAAAATTTTTTTTGTAAAAGTTATCTCTTGTCCTTGTGAATCTGAGGTGGATTTAATTAAAACTAAATCAAAACGTTGACGTTGTTGTTGTTACGAATGCCAACTGATCGGCAAAGTCCACATCCAGCGCCACTAAACTCATCATGGCAAAGGCCGAAGTCTGTCGTTAGCCGTAGCTTTGAGCACCATGCAGGTGACAGTACAATTTGACCCATTTTCAACTCAATTTTGAGGAAGGACACCCTAGGGGAGGCAGGGGCATCCCCACCTCTTCAATTCTTCCACCAACCTCACGAAGGGACTGGCGCCCCGATAGCTATTTAGAGTAACCCCATGCCACGAAGGCACAAAATATTTACAAAATCCCATGCCTTCCTAGGGATTCGAACCAGGTTCATCGCTAACCACTATACCGGATTGGCGCGACTAATCAAAACGTTATACAGCCGACTCTCGATAATTCAAACATTCGATAATATGAACCTCTCTATAATTCGAAGTATATGCTCAGTCCCTAGAAAAACTCTTGATATTTCGAACTAAAACAACACGTTAGGGTACACTCAATACTTCGAAGTAAAATCTGTGGCTGGTCAGACTAGAATACGTAATAATTTGAAGTTATCTTAAAAAAACACTCTACAATTCGAACACTTACTATCATGTGGAGTTCTGTAGCAGACAGGTTGGAGCTTACATATTTTGTGTAGTTTTGTTTCTGCGTGTCTCCCCTGTAACTTAGCCCCTTTGATGATCATCTGTCTGCTACCCCTTCTTAGTGTTTTCCGGTTCATCAGGCGAAAATACAATTTTATTGCTTTTTTCTTCAAGTGGACAATAGACTAACCGCACCTGTTGTCAACCGTCCATATCTTTCGTTTAACTCGTGGCCTTGCAACATATGTACTCAGAAAGGATGGTCCACTATTGTGAAGAAGGGATGCGTAGGATTGTGTGTGAATGTATTTTTTTAAAACAGGACTTTTAACTTTTGTATAATATTTATATTGTATATGTGTTTTTCAAAAATACTTTAAAATAGTTTTATACGTTTGTACAATTGTTGTATTATTACATAGCTTCAAATTTAAATGTGTTAGAAAAAATTATCTTCGTGTATTTTGGGAGTTTTTTTTTTCTACCTTCTTAATAATTCGAACTCTTGGTAATTCGAAGTTTTTCATTGGTCCCTCCAATTTCGAATTATCGAGAGTGGACTGTATATATTTTTACATTGACTCATTTTTTCTGCAGTATCACAATCCACGACTTTACTGCATTACTGCTTACCACTGCGTTTAATTTTAATTTTTATTTAAAAACCACAATTGAATGGAATAAATAAAAACAGCTTATATGAATACAATTGCTTTCAATTGATGGGGAAATTATACTAACCAACAGTGGCGTGACCGCGCATCTCCGCAATTTCAGTACAAAACAAGGGAAGAACGATTGCGCTTCTCCGCATTTTCGGCATTTACGACAAGCCCCATTGTTCCCTAACCCACAATCGAAATATTCAACAAGATAGGAATCCACTATAACAATGTCAGAAAAAGGTATTAAAAAATCCGACGGTAATGCCTGGTACGCATACTCAGTCCGTCTGTAACACGAGTACGACGTCAGGAGCATCACAACATATTTTAGTAATAAAATAGCGGTAAATTTTAAGGCCAAGAATTTTATTCTTCATTTGAAATCAAGACTAAATATACTTGAGCACATTTATCCGACGGGAAAAATATAAGACTAGATAAAGTAAGTAATAGGATTTAAAAGTTCCCGGACTGGGTCTATAACTTAAAAAATATTACCAGTTAAGTCGCTGAAACGCATCCTCCTTCGAAATAAGACCCTTGAGCTACAGCACACTTTCGCCATAGCTTGTTAAGTTCATCGAAACATTTTCTGCAGATTAAAATTGACGACCCTGCAAGTGACGTGCCAGCTCAAGAAATATTCTGAAGTTTTATGGAGTGAAATCAGGAGAGTAAGAAGGATGTGGCAAAAGAGTTGTTTTCATTTCCCCCTCCCCCAACGTTGTTTGAAGCATGTTCTTAAGTACCGCCGCAGAAAACTTTTCAATGTTTTCAGCATTCAGGGAAGTCTATGGATGTCCAGAGCATTCATCATCTTTGACACTTTCCCTGCCTTCTCTGAAACATCGATGCCACTCAAAAGCTTACGTTCGTGATAGTGTATCACTACCTTAAACATGCTTCAACATTTCGTAAGTCTTCGTAGCACTCTTTTCCAAACCAACATAAAATTTGATATTAATCTCTGCTCAACAAACACCATTTCTTTCAATCGTCGTCTACTAAATGCATTCACCTACCAAATACGACGCCGTGGCAAGCTACCGACCACGTGGTTTGGGACAAACTGTTTTTAGAAAAGAGGAAGAATACAGTGACACACAGAAATGTTATCGTAGTCGCTTCACTGCAAAAAATGTTTACGTTACCGGCTCAGTCCGGAAACTTTTGAATCCTTCCTCATATATTTTACCACGTTCATTTTTCTTCTCTCTTTGCGCTGTCAAATAAAAACTACAAAGAATATGTTTTCTTGATAAACCGTATGTTTCCGAATATAAGCCGATCGGTGCATGAACCAAAAAGATATTTTTTTCAAAAATTTAACCCAAATTCAAAACCTGTGCCAAATTGGAAAAAAAATCATGTAATAATTTTTAAGTACACTGCTGGCCACCGTAAATGCAACACCCTGAAGGAAGCACGCAAATAATATGAAATTTACAACATGCATTAGCGGAGGTCAGATATGCAAATGATTAGAATTTCAGCACAGACACACATCACGCACGCCTGTGGCGCCACCTCAAAGCGCTATTTAAGGCTTGGAGATTTCAAGTTCGGCAATTGTATTTTTCTTGTGGTTTTTTCAAAAAACGATCAGTTATGTCTCGTAGAAAACAGCGATCAGCTTTTGAACAAGTATCTGAGTTCGACAGAGGAAGGATAGTGGCCTACCGAGATTGTGGATTATCTTTCAGGGAAATCGGTAGTCGTGTTGGACGAAACCAAACAACTGTAATGCGGATATGTGACCGTTGGAAGCAGGAGGGTACGACGGACCAACGTGGTTGATCGCATTCACCTCAGGGCACCACTTCACGTGAGGACAGGCAAAATGTACGCATGGCAGTGACGGATCGCTCAGTCACATCACGAACCATAGCACAGCACATTGAGTCTGTAACGCATCATTCAGTGTTTGCGAGTACCATTCGACGCCGTTTACAGCAGAGTGGTCTGTCCGCAAGACGTCCATTGCTTGGTCTACCCTTGACGCGGAACCACAGACGTCTCCGCCGCCAATGGTGCGATGAAAGAAGGGTGTGGGTGACAGAACGGAAGGAAGTTGTCTTTACTGACGAGTCAAGCATCTGTCTGCAACACCACGATGGTCGGATTCGAGTCTGGAGACACCGTGGAGAGAGGATGCTGAACAGCTGCGTTATGCACCACCACACTGGTTCTGCACCGGGTATTATGGTATGGGGCGGTATTGGATATCACTCTCGCACTCCTCTATTACGCATTGCCGATACTTTAAACAGCCAGCGCTACATCTCCGAGGTGTTGTGGCCAGTTGTCCTTCCTTACCTTCAGGGCTTGGCTACAGCCATATTTCAACAGGATAATGCGTGACCACACGTGGCACGCATTGTCCAAAGGTTCTTCGTCAGTCACCAGATTGAATTGCTTCCCTGGCCGGATCTCTCTCCGGATCTTTCGCCGATAGAAAACATGTGGTCCATGGTTCCTCAACGATTGACCCAGATTACACCCCCAGCTGCCACACCAGATCAACTTTGGCAACGTGTGGAAGCTGCTTGGTCTGCTGTACCCCAAGAACACATCCAAAGTCTCTTTGAATCAATGCCGAGGCGTGTGGCAGCGGTGATCTCCAACAATGGCGGCTACTCTGGCTACTGATTCTGACAGGAACCACAATTCACAGAAGTCTTTAAATTTAATCATTTGATACTTGTTTAACATGTTATCTACAAAATAAATTTTGTTGTGCTATCTCTTGTCTTTCTGGGTGTTGCATTTCCGGTGGCCACCAGTGTATGCCACCATGGGTGCGAAAATAATGCATAGCTGCTAGGCGTATAATGCTAAGCTGGTGAAAGAGGTGAAATATTTTCCAATCGAATTGCTGCAGAGTAAAACACAGTTTTATTTCCCGTAACTCCATCTGAAAATCCAACAAATTTTTTCATTCGTTTGTTATTTTTTACAATCTATGTTATTCATACTTTCGACAATATTTTTTTTTGTATGTGTATAGAGAACGTTATCATCAACCTGTGTTTCATGCCTTAGATACAAAGATCAAGGCATCATATAAATTCAGACAACCCAATGAGTGAATATAAATTTTACGAACTGTTCGGACTTCTAACACTTTTGAGAATATATATGACTTTCTTTTCTTCTTTTAGAATAATTTTAAAAACGTTTTCCTGAATTACGTTTGCACCGAGATTAGCGGATTCGTATGTATATATAAGCCAACCCCCTTTACTTCCAGAATGTTCCAAAAATTCCCTGCTTACACATGGAGATATACGCGCGATACATAACATTACCTAAAAAATAGCAGATGTTTCTTTTTGGAGGGAAAAAATAAACAGTCACGATATCAACACCCTAAAATTAGAGGAAATACTAAACGAAGACTTCAAGCTACGAGTTAGAAAAATAAATATGTTCTCTAAGGTATGCACAACAAATAAGTACTCGTACGTTCATAGAGCAATTATCAAGCGATCGGATCAACAAACATATCCTCTCGTTTCCCTAAAGCATGAATCTATAAACACCTTTTTGTGAGCACGCCGGAAAATGATGCGATGTTTAATGCCCATCCATCACAATTACAAGCTGAACTAAAAGCAAATATTAGCACAACTGGCGACGGTTTGATGCTGAAGTGTTCGTTATTGGCATAGGATAGCAATTTAAAGAATATCCATAACAATTTTACTCCTTAAAAGCTGGTGACTGTTTGGATTGTATAGATAAAGTGAAAATTTTAAATTTTTGTTTTTGGTGCTGAGAGCTGAGAGCTGACATTTCGTATTCGTGAAAACGTTCTTGAAGATGATTACATGTGAGAAAAAAGATGTAAAAAATAAAAAGAGATATGTAGGTTTTAAAAATGAATGATGAAAAATTGGTCAGGTACATGTTATTTATGTAGGGTGACATACATTTTTCAAGGTGACTGTGTGTGTGTGTGTGTGTGTGTGTGTGTGTGTGTGTGTGTGGTGTTGTGTGTGTGTGTGTGTGTGTGTGTGTGTGTGTGTGTGTGTGTGTGTGTGTGTGTGTGTGTGTGTGTGTGTGTGTGTGTGTGTGACTACCCTCGGAACCGTGTGTGAAAAAGTATATAAATAAATAAATTTTTTGTGATATTTAGTGTCAGTTGAATTAGAATTTAAGCATAAAATTGTTTTAAGACCATTACTACACGAAAAAATTATTTTCAAGCAATTTTTTGGCAAAAAATGAAGAAAAACGAAATAAGAAATGTTTTGAAAGAATATATCTTCAAAACGTTCTCCTTTAATGGATAATGTTTCGATATAATAATCATATTTTGCCTAAATATAGCTAGGGCTTCTATACCGGGGATTAATTAGGTCTTTTGAGAAATTCGTATTATTTTCCGAGTTACGAACAATTAAAATAATAACGGATGCTTTTTGTTAAAATGATCTGTACTCCGATATAGTAAAATATGAATACACGTTCACTGCAACATTATATATTTTAAAAAATGCCCGGCTGCGATGTGGTAACACGAAGTTAAGAAGAGGAGTGGGTCATGAAAAGTCTTTGGACCAGGGGTAGCCAATCATCGGCCCGCGGGATTCAATACAAATATACAAATGCTAATACTTTGTGTAATATATTTGTTTTTAGTATAGTAGAACGTCGTTTATCCGAACGTTTATTATTCGGAGCGTCAAATATCCGAACCAAAGTCCGGATACGTTTTCGAACAGTGAAATGCTCAACAGTTGTTTTGTGTCAGGCTAAAAATGACGGGATACCCCAAGGTGAGGGATATTTGGGGTATTTAATTTATGCGATTTGGTAAACATCTGCGTGGAATATTAGGTCAGTTTGTTTCCAAGTGAGGGGTGTATACGTGCTCCTTGGTTGAGCTTTGTTGATGTAGAAACCTGGATGGCATGCGATGCAAAAGGCTGTGGATTTCAAATGCTAAATGATGACGAGATTGTGACTTCCGTGCAAGAAGAATCCTACCCTGTCGAAGATGAAACGGATGAAGACGAGGACCACAAAAACGAAAGTAGCAAATGCTGACGCGTTTCTTGCGTTAGAGACAGCTATGGAATGGTACGAACAACAATCAGAGTGCTGTCCTGCTCAACTACTGCTACTGAAGAGAATCAGAGACCTTGCTTTGAAAAAACGAAGGTGTACAATGTTACAGCGAAAAATAAGTGATTATTTTCCCTAATCAAGGTAAAATTGCGACATTTTGCACCTATTTTGCTTTTTTACAAGCGCGTTTCCCGCATGTGAGGATTTTCAATACTTGTATAGTTTCCAGTATACTGCATGAATCGCATTCGGTTTTCGGTTATCCGAACAATCGCGTATCCGAACGGTGTCCTGTCCCAATTGTATCGGATAAACGACGTTCTACTGTAATTAAATTTTACGTACTATATACACAGATCAAGGATTTGGGGAGGGGGCCGGGCCCGGGGACCTCTTATGTGCGCCTCTGCACGAGGTTATGGTTGATCTGAAAGATTTCGCGAACTTTCAATGGGAGTGAGTGTTTATTAACGTCTCACTACAAAGCAAAGCTATGGCTATTCACGACGGCCCTCATAATTTTGACCTATGGTCAAGTGACGAAAAAGAAAATCTCACATCATCTTGTAACGAGCCTATCCGCGTTTTTCCTAACAATCCTCTTGGAAAATAACTTACTTTAAATATTATTTAATTGAAAACTTCCTTCCAAAGAAGAAGACACGATCTATATAATTTATGTCATATATTTAAGAAATTGCTTTCGGGTTCGAGCAAAAGAGAAAGAGGTTAGATCAGAGGTTCCCAAACCTTTTTGTCTCATAGACCCCTTGCCATGTTTTTTTGGTTTAGAGTAGACCTCTGCTTACCTCTAATATTAAATGTTTGCAAATTTATCAACTTAAATATTTTTGACAGGTGGTATAGCACTACTTTAAAAGTTTTATGTTCCTAACTGTAGTTAAGTAGAATGCTTAAAACTTAAGAAACACACGGAAATTAATTAAATTAAAATTTAATTATGATATGAAATTAATTAAATTAATTAAAATTAAAATTTAATTAAAATGTTAAATTAGAAAAATTAATTAAATTTAATTAAAATTTAAATTAAATTTTAATTAATTAAAAATTAAATTTAAATTTAAATTTAATTATGATATGAAATAATTGTTACATAAAATAACCGGTCAACAAACGAATGTTTTTAATGGATTGGATGAATCTGTGACTTCAATAACAAATTTTAAACATTTGGTTTTAATCTTTTCAGGTTTAACCCTGATTCTCCTTGATTAGTAGTATCCACACACAGTCTTTCTCTTTTTTTTTTTTTTTTTTTTCTGTTTCTATTTTGGAGATTGGCAATCATGTTGAAACTTCTCCTCTCTGGGAAAAGCATTTGAAAACTTTCTTTAGATATTCCATAATTCGGGGGGAAAACAGGTATATCTTTTTAAAACCAAAACTGCTGCCATTCGTTTCTAAACTTTACTTTAAGATCTTCGTTGGGACTATTAAAATCCTTTCGTAAAAAAAAATCCTTTGTTCCTTTCTTTGGTAATAAGACATTCTTTTTAATGTGACAACATTAATTCAATACCTACTGTGATAATACCATAGTCAAAGCATTCTCAAAACTAGGTTCAAAAGCTGAATAAAGGGCATTTAAATTTGAACATAGATTGAAACGCTGTTTTTCTGGCAGATTGTTGTGACAAATTGAGAAACTTAAAATTCGCGAAGTCCAGTTTTATATTCCTTTAGTTTGATTCTGGCAAGAAACACTGAAAGAATGGTCTTTTTTAATAAAATCTATACTGTCGCCTTGTAGCTGCAAATAAACCCCAGTAAAATTAGTAAATAAAGCTGTTAAATAGGTAAATCTGTTTTACACTTGGTAAAACTTTCTTTTAAAATTAAAGTCGCGATCTGGTTTAGGATATCGTCTACCCCCCTTTACACCCCATGGACCCCTAAATTATTTTTTCGCTGACGTGGACCCCTTGCAGGTCGTCATAGACCCCTGGGGATCCATAAAGACCACTTTGGGAATCACTGGTTTAGATGCTAAAGGATAGCAGGAAGATTAACGTAAGATAAAGTAAAGCTAGACGAGAGCATTTCGTCGAATATTTGATTAATATTAAGATTGACAATTGGGTCAATTAGTTGTTAAATTGGATTCGGTCGGTTTGGATTGGATTACTTTAGAAATCGTCTTCAAATATAAGAAGGTGTAACGTCTGGACGTGCTAAGTGTAAGTGATCCGATTTATTATTATATCCTCCAATTATCTCGTCTACTTCGCGATTGCTGCCATGTTTATCAATTGGTGCATTTCTTAACTTAGATTGCTGAATTTGTGTCGTTGGTTGAGAATAGTAGATAAATTGTGCTGTTTTGATTCTGGCTAGTATTTCTTCTAACTCTCGCACGCTAATGGATAGGATAGCTCATCCATTACAATTATACACATACTAGTGTTTTATGGGAGAGATAAAACATTAGTATGTGTGTGATAAAAATAAGCAAAAGAATATAGCCTCTCAACAGAAAATGGAAACATTATGCCGGTTTTAACTAAAATCGCGAGAAGTTAGAAATTACGCCCTGTTTAAGTCTTCGTACTCGAAGCTGAATGCACAAGATATCCGCAATGGTATTTGGCGGTATTCCTCTTTCATAAACATTGTGATTCACAGTCTTCGCTTATGTTTTAGAATGAGTTCAAGACAAATGAGTGAAGATTTATAAGTGGCATTGTTCAGCTATATATACTCGACGGCTTTTGGTGACAGACCACATAATTTTGAACCACGGCAAGTGACGAGAACGACACCTGTGAGCTAGCAACTCCCCTATCTCCTAACAACCACACCACACCAACGAGAGGACCTTTGAGATCTCGACAGATTTAACGTGCATCGCTCTCCTATACGGCGGGTCTTCAGTGGTACTAGACTCCAACTCATGACACACCGGCCACGAGTCCGTTTCCTTGACCACTAGGCTACCACGGCCACGAGTTCAAGACGAAGCAATAAAAAAGGGTAGTGAGTGAGTGAATATTAACGTCCCACTGTTCAGCTACACGAGGGCTTTTTGGGGACGGTCCGCGTAATTTTGAACCATGGTCAAGTGACGCGGACGACACCTGAGCTGGCACCCCCTTCTCCTAACTACCACACCACACCAACGGGAGGACGTTTGAGCTCCCGACAATTTTAACGTGCATTGCTCCCCTACACGGCAGGTCTTCAGTGGTACTGGGATCGAACTCCTGATATGCTAGCCACGATCCGATGCCTAGACCACTTGGTTACCGCGGCCACATAAAGAAGCGTCATTAAAAAACTTAATTCATTTCTGTTCGTTCGTGAACTTCACAAAGCAGAGTCGTCAAGAAGTTGAACATTGTAAAATTGTTTAATTTGTATGTTTTATTCACACTAAACCTTTGTTTTAAAAATGAATCAGAACTTTAAAAAACAAGACTTAATTTTAAAAATACTCCAACGTAAGCTCAATGAAATTTGTAAGTATCTCCAGAAAACGATTAGTGTGATCTAATAATTACATGAATATACATAATAAAAAGAGTAAAAAATTTAAATGCAACACTCATAGAAATCCTTTCCGAGTCTTGGTCGTTCCTCTAGAAACGATAATATACCTCATCAATCACATTTATATAATCGTTTTTATCAAATGATTCAATATATAAAATCATACCGCTGTCTAATGAATATTACAAATAGTTCCTGGATAATGATTTGATAGATTAATGGGGAAAATGGGCTTTAATAATTATGAATAATGTAAATAAAATCTTATTTGTCAGAGGATTAAAAGTTAATTAGGTGATTTGATTAAATTTTAGATTCCTGTACCTTATGAATATTACCGTTTTAAAAAAGATCCTTATCTGCATTGAAAGCCATTGGCCTGTTTGAACTCTCGTCTTGCACAAAAATGACGTAAGTCAGTTTTTCATTAATTAAGTTCTCAAATTATTACTGAATGTTGACTTGATAATTGGCTACTCTTTGTATATTTTTGATTAATTCTTCTTACAAATAATCATTCCGCTGAAGACAAAACTTTTGCAATTAATTGAGGATTTATAATGAAATTTTTTTTTCTGCACATGCTTTTTTTTAATCACCTAAACATCAAAGATATTGGTAATCGCATCAAAACGAGAGAGAGAGAGTTCACTATAACGCAAGTATGAAAAAGGACGCAATTTTGCATGCAGAAAGAAACGAAAACGGAACGGCGAAACGGCCATTGAAAATTTGACACGGATGAAACAAATATGCGTACATGGCGTAAGCAAAATGATATAATTTCTGCAGGGACGTCTTAAGGCATGGGCCAACTGGGCCCGGGCCCAGGGCCTCACCCTAAGTGGTGGCTTTGTTTCGTTCTCAACTCTGTCTTAATAAGATCATGATTTGGATAATTTTAATAATCAAATATTATTTCGGTATATATTTTCCAAAAACCAGGGAATTTCAAACTGCGTGTCAATTGGCAAAAGTGTTTTATTATGTGATGACCGTTGTCCCACATGTCTAGTCCTAGGACTAACAGCATAAACAATCATTTAACTCATTTAGTCGAAATGCGGCCATCGGCTGAGCCTCGCACATTAATTTGTTTCAAATTACCGTTTGAACAAGCATTTGACAATGCATGCTATATATTGTCTACTTTTAAGGATCTCAGGTAGGGCCTACTTTTGCATAGGGGCCCAGGGCCTCAAAAGTTCCTCTCTGGGACCAGGGCCTCACTCTTAAGACGTCCCTGAATTTCTGCTTGTAATGTTCAGAAGCTATTAATAATTCTTTTACATACTTCTCTTATTCCTTTTTTTAAAAAAAATATTGCATAATAAAAGCATTGGAGGACACGGAAGACGATCGTGTGGGAAACTGGTGACGCCGGCACCTATTCCGAAGTGAGCTGTGACAATGGGAGTGACACACATGATTCAGACTTTAAAATTAATTATAGGTTCATGTATATATTTGAAAATTTTCAATACTGATAGAATAAATTAGTGCTTAACTCCTGTAGTGCAATGGATAGCGCATCGGGCTTCTAATCCAAAGGTCGTGGGCTCGAATCCTACCTCGGATGCTTAATTTTACAGAAAGTGATTTCTTTTTTTACTATACTATTTTACTCGAATAATTAAATTTAATTAATGAATAAACAGTAGCAAACAAAAAAATAGTCCAACACCCTATATAGAAAGGAAAATGGAAAATTGCAAGGAAAATCGTTTCTATTTTGTCACTTAATATTGTGATTCTGTCATATGTATATATGCACATATTTATATTAATTGTAATTAAAATAAAAATTTTCTTTGTTGACCAAAGTAGGAATAGACTTAAATTTTTTTTTATATTACTTGTTATTGTCTATAACTATTCCGCACTGAGCATTACATTCAGAACAATAAAAAATGCACCGACTTACACCCATTTTATTCGAATAATTCACCCCCTAATTACCTGTCGAATCGAAATTCGATTAAGGCGGATGGATTTATTGCCGAACCCACCTCCAGCCTTATACCAGGAACTACTTATAAGCCAGCATGCTATTTAACAACTTGAACAACACACTCCATACCCTGAAACAAAAGGCCGCAGAAAAACAATGAAAAGGTAACAAGCCTTTATCGTTCCTCCCTATCGAACCCAATAAGATAATAATCACCCTTCCTGGCGTATATTCAATATGTTTTTCTGGCTCGTCGTGTTTTGTTCTGCATTAGATGCTTAAATGGATAATTTGCTTCTAAAAAAAGGGTGCGACGGGTGAGATCGCATCCCTCATTAATTTTATCCTGATCGGATAAGGGATAAGGATAATAGGATAATTAATAACTTCTGCTCGAAAGATTTCTGGTTTTTTTTATAGGGCTATGTGTGAGGGTTTGCTTCGGGGGACTTACGCCCACAACTGGACGGATCGCGCGCTTTTGTTTTCCTGGAATTTTCGTCTGGGGTGGAGCAGCTCTCGTTTGCTTATGAGCCTGATTACTAAAGATTTATTTTGGAAAGTGCTTTAGAATTTAGGAAGGAAAGCGGAAATTTTTTTCATCTCGGTAAGGACATCAGTTGAATAACTTATGAATGGGCAAACTTATTTTTCAAATAATTGATTTTTTTAAAAAGATTTTTAGGAAAAAATGCCAAAAAATAAAATTTAAAAAACTGATGCCAGAAAAATGTTTACAAATTTCTTGCTAAAAATGAATGCATAAAATGTGGGGGGTGTACGTTTTGGTTATCGATCTGCAAACGCAAAATCCATACCTTACTTTATTATTACATCTTTTTTTGCTTATATATATGTACGAGGGCTGTTTTTTTTTGTGAGGTCCGTTTGTTTTTTACAAAATAACAACAATATTTTGTTTCAAATGAACCTTTATTTCGGATTGTACATACTTTAGCCTATTTTTCTACATAGTTGCCGAGTTTATTAATGCACTTGTCATATCTTAGAACTAAGTTTTGAAAATCCTCTTCAAAGAAGTCTGCTGCCTGGTTGGACAGCCAAGAGTTCACGGCCACTTTCACTTTTTCGTTGTCGCTGAAGCGCTTCACACCAAAACTGTGTTTAAGGTACCAGAAAAGGCGGAAATCGCTTAGAGGAGCAGGGTCGGGGCTGTATGGTGCATGGTCCAAAACCTCCCAGCCAAAAGATTCGTTTACGTTCCGAGTTGTTCGAGAAGTGTGAGGCCTTGCGTTATCGTAGAGGAGCAAAACACCTTTTGACAAAATGCCACATCGTTAAGAAGTAAAAAAGCGGCCGTGAGCTCTTGGCTGTCCGACCAGGCGGCAAACTTCTTTGAAGAGGATTTTCACAACTTAGCTCTAAAGTATGACAAGTGCATTAATAAGCTCGGTAACTATGTAGAAAAATAGGCAAAAGTATGTACAATCCAAAAATAAAGGGTTTTTTTAAAACAAAATATTGTTGTTATTTTTTAAAAAACAAACGGACCTTACTTGAAAAACAGCCCTCGTATATATAAATTACTTAGATCTCTGAAGCAACAAGATTGGCAATGGTAGTCTGGTGGTTATGCTCACAAAGTCACTGGATACAAAACTGGTCGGAATGTCGCAAGTCCGAGTTCTGATGCCACTAAAGACTCGCCATGCAGGGGGGGGGGGAAGAAATACTCGTTAAATCTGTCGAAGCTTAATGTCCTCCCGTTGGTGTGGTAGTTAGGAGAGGGTGATGCCGTCGCAAGTGTCGACACTTGACCGAGGTTCAAAATTATGAGGTCCGTCACCAATAGCCCTTTAGATGTTTCACAGTGTGACGTCAATCTTACTCTCACTCTCTTACATAAACAAACTTTCCCTTGAAAATAAGCAATCAATTAATGAAGGGAAATGAGCAGAAGGGATAAGATCTCCCCCCATACAAAATTCCATGCTACTCTCTTTGGACCTTGTTATCTGGCCATTGCGTAAAATTAATAGACATAGTAAATATGGTTACAGATTCCCTGAGATGAGCAAAATTAAACACCCAGAAGTGTTTAATAAAAAAAAAGTGGGGGGCATGTTTTTGGTTTGCAGAATAAAGGTGGGCTCAAGTGATATTGGCAACGAACTCGTGACTTACAATAATTTTGCCGAGCCACATCTTCGTTTTTTGTCTCCACCAACAATCTATCGTGTACAAGGGCCGTTGGGAGAGCGAGTGAAAGCTCTATTAACGTCGCACTATAAAGCTGCTATAGGGCTATTGGCGATGAACTTTGTAATTTTGAACCATGGTCCATGGCCGACACCTATGACCTGTCCCTCCACCTCTCTCCTACCAACCAAAGGGAGGAAGTTTGAGCCTCAACAGATTTAACGCGCAACAGCCCCCTTCATGAGGGGACTTCAGCTTTACTAAACTCCATCGCATGACATATCCGCCACACTTTGGCGTAACGTACATCCCCGCATCAAGGGGGTCCAGGATTCTACGGGACCCAAAGCTGGGTCCCGTAGAACCAGCTACGTATTTAACCAAGGCTATTTAACCTACTAACAAGGCTATTTAACCTACTTGGCTACGTATTTAACCAAGATTAAAGGCAGAACCCGACTTTTCAGGGGGGGGGCTACTTTTCTACGTTACGCTAATGCAACCACAAGTCCGTAACCTTGACCACTAGGCTACCACGGCCACTCAAAATTAACAGACATATTGGATATAGTTAAAGAATCCTTAAAACAAGGAGAGATAAACACCCAGAAGTGCTCCTTGGTCATGTTTTTTGGTTAGCGGAATTAGGGTTGCCTCGAATCAGTGGCGTAACGTACATCCCCGCATTAAAGGGAGCCAGAATTGTAGGGAGCCCAAAGATTATCATTCTGCAATCCCATAAAAGACCCGGTGGCACAAAACCTGACTTATGGGGGGGGGCTAATATTCTCCGTTATGCCACTGCTTCGAGTTACACCACATCATCGAGCTCGTAGCCTACAATAATTTAGCCGAGTCCTATGTTCGATCCTTGTTTCCACCCATAATCCATCCTATAGAGATATAGCTGATGGATATTTAATCTGTAGTGGTTCAAAGTCCTCATACTGATGTTGTGGGAATATACTTTTACTATTCTTGCCTTTGTGTAAACTGATAACTTTTTTTAACTTGAACATATCTTGGTTTATAGAAATGGCTTATATAAGTTTCTGAAAATTTTTACAATTTTCGACGACAAATTTATTTTATAAGAATCGTGTACTTCTCTGGACTATAATTGCGATATGCTTTCTAAACTTGTTATTTGTAATTTATTTTCAAATTTGAAATAAATTGTTTTAATAGAATGAGTTTTTCTGATGTTTTATGAAAAAATTTTTGGTACAAGGTATTTGTTTGCGGGGTACAAGCATTAAATTGCCAAATGTTGCTGCAGAAATATCGCCAACCTGCCACCAATTTCCAACAATCTGTGTTCCTCAGTACGTTAAAATTGGTTACAACTAACAATATCTTTTATTAGCCACATCAAGAGGGATGTTGCTTCAGCTGTTAATACCACTTTTGCCACTTTTTGAAAATTTCATTGTAAAAATTTATTTATAAACACGGTTATGTATTAAAT
This sequence comes from Trichonephila clavata, assembly GCA_019973975.1. NCBI lineage: Eukaryota > Metazoa > Arthropoda > Arachnida > Araneae > Nephilidae > Trichonephila > Trichonephila clavata. Next base: position 24,105 of record BMAO01007308.1, read on the forward strand.
TTTAAAATTTCTAAGTCTAGCTAAACCTGTATTTTACAAAACGCGTTGTGCATAACAATTAGTTCTTGTTTATCAAAATTCCAATTTACCTTTAAATTAAGTTTATACAAAAAGTTTGTTATAAAAATAGAATAAGTAGAATACGTTACGGTTTCATGCCGTAAAATGGGATGTCAATTTAGTTCCTGACTACATCATTTGTAAGCATTGGCGCACACAAGGGGGTGTCCTAGGGGTCCGGACAGTCCCTCCCCCAAGGCCCTTGAGATTTTTGGATTGATGATAATCCTATGTATATATAACGCAAAATTTAATTTCAGTGCTTGTAATAAACAATTTATTTTATTAATTAATGCTAATTATTAATTCAATAATTTAATTTTAATGTTTTTTGTTAAGAAAATTGTCAACATCGGAAGAATCAATTAGTGTAGTCTTGAGATGATACGAGTTGGGGGACTTTCGATCATGGACTTCCCCTTGAAAAAGTTTTGCTTGCGCTGCTGCTTGTAAGGGATTTTTTTACATTTGACTATTTTCTTTCAAACTTTCCGTGATTCAGGGGGTAGCCTATTGGTTTTTGTCACGAAGGGGCTGACGTGTCACGAGTTCAAATCCAGCTGCCATTGAAAGCCCACCGTGCAGAGGGGATGATATATGTAAAATCTGCCAAGGTTCAAAATCCTCCCGAGTATTGACTTCGGAAAGACCAAAAGGAGCAGATAGATAAAAACATTTATTTTAACAACAGATAAAAATAGTGAAGATCTTTAAAATAATTCAAAACTGTTTCTTTGTTATTTCGTTAGTCTTGCAGAACGCATGAATGGTTGGTTACATACAGCAGTATTAGAACCGGATTTTTTATAGGAAATATATAAATATTTTTTAGTTCAAAAGACTTCAATGCTTGTAATAATTAGTAATATGAGGTGCAAATGTACATTATTGTATTTGAAGCTACACTAAGACCAGTGGCTGTGGTAGCCTAGTGGTCAAGATTAGATTCGTGACTGGGGGGGGGGCATGTCATGGGTTCAAGCCTTGTGCCACTGAAGACCAGCTGGAACTAGTTTGATATCACGGGGCAAGGCGCCAAGTGCTGCTTAGCGCGATAAAGGAATCACGCCAAGCAGCGTTTGTTGTCGTTGGAATGGAATTCAAGATAGCGGCCTAGCGGTAAAAAAATCGTCAGGAAAATGATTTCAAAGAATTGTTTTGAAATACATTGAAAATATTTCAAAGGAAGAATATAGGAAGAGATTGAGAATAAAACCAAGATCAATCAATAAATAATAAAAAGTTACATGCACTAATAATAATATTATGCAGTATATGATAATAACCTTATAATACACTTTAATAGTAATAATATCTAAGCAATATCTAATATTCATATAGGATTTTTAAAAATAATTTCAAAATGTAAAAATCATAATATAATTTAAAAGTAATTATAGAAAAGAAAAATCATCGTATTGTAAAAAAATAAAATTATACATAACAATACTCATATAACATAATAATTATAAATATGTAACAAAAAAATTATAAATAAACAATTATAAATATATAACATTATGAAATTATATTTATAAAAAATATTAAAAATATTTATAAATAACGAATATTATGATTATTTCATATAATAATAATTGTTTATTTTACTTTAATAAAAACAAAGTATATATTTAAATTAATAATGAATATAAATTTAAAAAGTTAATTTCTAATATACGTTACCTCTATGGCAACCACATCACCAGACGATAAAAATACAAAGGTAATCACATTGTAATGTAATCGCCCATCTTGGCGAACATGAACAACAACTTGGCGAGTGCCCCTTGATATCAAACTAGCACCGACCCGCTGTGTAGAGGGCCCGCTGCTCCTTAAATCTGTGGAGGCTCAAACGTCCTCCCGTTCGTGTTGGATAGAAATTAGGAGAGGGGGGTACCAGTTCAGGAGTTATCCTTGTCACAACTACGGCTAAAAATAACGGAATCCTTCTCTAGTAGCCCTCGTGCAGTTTTATAGTGCGGTGTCATAAAACTCTCACTCATGGCTATTGGCGACGGATCTTGTAATTCTGAACCTTGGTCGAGAGACCATGACGGCTCTCAAGATGGTATCTCACTCTTCAAATTTTCACACAACGGCAACGTAAAAAACGCTACACGATAGATTTTCAGCGGAACCAGGATTCGACCCGAGACTCGGTAATACTAGCCACGAGTTCGAGACCGGGACTACTTGGCTACCACAGTTTTTAGGATACAAAATCAATTAATTTAAACAAAAAAAAGTTTGCGTCGTTCTAACACAAGTTTTGATAAGATTTCCTTTACGTTTTCTTTTTCTTGATTGACTAATTGGAAAAATAATCCTTGAAAATAACTTTTTAATGGTTTATATATATATATAAAAAAAAAAAAAATTATTTTTGTTACACGTAAAAAAAATATGATAGAAAAATTAAAAATGTCCGTAAAATTATCATAATTTCTGTGCTAAATAAATATTCTAGTAATTGAAAAGTATGTAAAGATACAAATACTCTTTTCAAATATCACAATTTAAAGTTTGAATATTCTCATTTTGAAAATTAACTCCTCATTTTTCTGCATTTCCTTGGGTATGGTTGCTCACCTTATTGCAGTGCCGATTTAAGCTCACTTCAGGCCCTGGGCGGAGAAGATCTACAGGCCCCTTGTCACTAGAGAATTGAAATTTATAACCAGAAAATCTGGTTAAATCCAGCTTATCCGGGTCCCTCTGGGTTCCCAAGCACCCAATGGATAAACCGGCACTGCTTTATTGAAATTGTTCGGATATTTTTCACCTTTTTATAAGTTTCAATAAACTGACACAGAACTTATAAAATCCGGAAAAGCAAAAAATTATAAAGTCGGATAAAAAAATCTAATATTTTGTTATTAATTTTCTTGGTGCTAATTTGATATCAGAGAGCTGCTAGCTAAGTTGTTTATATCCGCCAAGATGGACGATAAAATTACAATATGGTTACCTTGATATTTTTATGTTTTATGTTTTTATGTTTTGGCAGTGTGGTTGCCATTGGGATGATGAAAAAATTATAGATTTTATTCGGGGTTTTTTTTTTTGCGATTGCCCTATTAATTTCAGAAGATTTTAATTCGATTTCTTAAAATTTTAATCATTTTCATCGAAATCATTCTTCAAGGTAAAATATATATATATGAAAAAAATGTATTCTAACCTAATTTTGTTGGATATATAATGCTTTTTTGCAATATTCGTTAAAACGAAAAAATATTTCATTCTCCCTCACTTTCATGTAAAACGATTCTCCTATATTTTTAGTTTCAAAACTAAAATAGAATACATTTTTTGGTTCTGTTTCAAATCAGCATTTAATTAAAAATAGTTCCTCATAGCACAGAAAATACCACGAAATTGTTTTTAAATTATAGTTTTAAAAAAAACTAAAAAACACGCTTTTATACTGAATCGAACTAAAAAGTAAAAAAATAATTCTTAATAAAAGAATAAAATGATCAACGAGAAAATTAATGTCATTGGGGTAAAAGCATGAGGTGCTTTGTACTATATTTCTACACTTATTCAGCTTTTCGGAATAGAAGTTAGAAATTATAGCAATTGATACATTTATAGAAAATCCCACGCTTTTATCCCAATGACATTAATTTTCCTCCTTCATCATTTTATTCTTTTATTAATTATTTTTGACTTTTTAGTTCGATTCAGTATAAAAGCGTGTTTTTTAGTTTTTTTTTAAAACTATTTTTCATTTTTTAGTTCGAACTACAATAAAAGCGTTTCTTTTAGTTTTTTAAACTATCATTGATTCATTGTTGAACTTATCCTTGAGTTTGATATTTGAAACTGGAATAACGTGGCTGAAGAATTAGTCTTGCTCTTTAATGGATATTAATTAACGGGTCTGAAGGGTATTTATTTTCTCCGTTTACGGGGCCTCGGATGAGTCCCGTATCGTTATTAGATTCCGTCTCTATATAGAACAGGTCAAACAATTAAAAGCATGTTAAGTAGAAAAAGTTCGAATTAAAAAAATTTAATGTACCATATATTTATAACGGACTAAAAAAGTATAAAGTTCCTCCTTTTCGTATTTTTTTTTCTTCACATTTTTATGCATTGCCATCTATTTCTGAGCTATGGTACAAATTTCAAATCTGTAACTCATCGGAAAGTCACACAGTTTAATCAATTACAAAATTCCACCTGGACAGACATTCAAGAAAGCGAGTTAATAAAAGCATGATAATATTAAGTGTCAATCGTATTTATCCCCCTTTAAATGTATTACTATAATGTTAATTCGTATCATCACTTCTAAACGCGTATTGCTTTATAAAAATAAAAAATATTTAGCAGTTAGAAGATAAATTATTTTTTTTCACATGCAGGGGCCTTTTTTTTATTTTCATTTTCAGAAAAATGTTTATATTATGGTAAGAAATTGCTAATACCCTCCCCACCCTCCACTTTCTCACATAAAGAACACTTTTTTTTTTGTTTTATTTGTAATAACCACAAGTGTATTTTACACTTGCATATAATTAGCTTTAACTTAAAAACACTCGCTTTAGGGTTACACCTTATTCTTTTAGTCCCTAAATCTGGAATTAGTCGCCAAATCTGGAAACGGTATACCGTTTCCAGATTTGGGATTTTCCATATACCGGGTATATGGAATTAGTCGCCAAATTTGAAAATTGTATTAGCAATAAGTTGCCAAAACCTGGAAGTGGTCGGAAATATATGGAATTGTCGCCAAATCGGATTATCGTTATTCCTGACGATCTTGATAAGTACAATGCAACAAAATTATGAAATTATTGTATTGTGATCGGTCCCTGACAGGTATGCAAAATTTGGAATTAATCTGACCTTTCAAAGCGGGTAAAAATCGAGTTCCCAGATTCCGTTACATGCAAGTGAAACTTATAAAAGCGTGTTAAAAAAAAATTTTGTGTGATTATTTGAAATTATACTTATCATAAATGCAAATTGCTTTTCTGCGAAACGATAGCGTACTGCGATTCTAAAGAGGAAAAGAATCATAAGTCTTAATTTTTCATCCACTTTATTATTTTTTAAATTACTCTCGCGTTTGATTGATTAGTATTTCTGGTTATGATTTACATTTATAATATGCAGATACATTAAGGGCTAATTTTAAACCTATAATTTCTATACCCAGATCTTCATAAAAACCAATTCGTAGAAATGTAATGAATATTTAGATAGCAATTGAGAGGGATGAATTAAAAAAAAATGCAATCGTTCTTCAGCTAATGTTTTGAGACTCATTTTTATTTTGTTTTTTTGCAAATGGATGTGAAAAAAATTTAATGTAAAATAACATTGGTTTAACTACGATATCATTACTTCGAACTTTTTATACGGCAACGATTGAAATAAATTATTGCTATATAAATTATTTCTGTAAGCGATAGCAGAATTTTTGTTGTAGATCCTGCAAAAAACTATTAACTGTAACTGTACTTTAGTTTTTTACGTTTGTGATGAAAAATGGAGGAATACGTTGTTTAATGAATGTTTTGCGTTATTAATGTACGCATTGCGTCATTTAATTAACATAATTTTATCATGAAATGAGCTACCAGGAGCTCTTTCGATTCTGTACAAGGAAAAAAACATATGTTAGTGTGTTATAAGATGTAGAAAAATTGAATTTTTCACTTTTAAGAGATATGACATTAAATATTTATCTTCATTGTTCTTTTTTTTTCCTTATGTAACTAATGAAAATTATATTTCACTTAATCTGCTTTTGGCAGTGCAGAATCGCATAAGTTTAATTCAGAATGATTAATTCCTGAGAGCACGATAAATCAACGGTAATGTCGTACGTTCGCAACTGCCTAAAACTCATGATTCAAAATTAAGAGGAATCTAGTTAAAATTTAACTTTACCCTCTCTTCATAATTAATATAAGAAATAGAAATAATTAAGTTGAAATTCAATAAAAATTAATTCGCTATAAAAAAAATATTAAAGTTCGTACAACACTCAATGGAAAAAAACCAACTCGCCATCCGTAGGCTAGACTACAGTTGAACAGTGGTTGGAAGAGTAGAGAAATTGGACAGAGAAAAGGAACACGAGGTCCACCTTTGGGAGGGGGAACAGAGGGCTGTGCGCAGCTCTAGTTGATTCTTTCCTTTGCGAACTTCACCAGGTACGCAACAGCAATTTGGGATATTGAAAGGACTAAAAATGAATGAAATGCCGTGAATCTCGTGGAGATGAGGTATTTAAACCGGGAGTTCAAATTTTAGTTCAACTAGAAACCATCGAACGGATGAAGGAAAGCTTCTGAAACCACAGCAACCGAATGGTTATGGTCGTGACCTACATTATCGAGTTCGGGCTTCTTTAAAGACATGAGGTGTAGAGGAGTTGATGCACGGAAATTTGACGAGGCTCAAATCTCTCACGTTGATGAGGTGTGGAAATTTGGAGAATCTCATACACTCAACAGCATCTTTAGTTTTGATGACACTTGACGTCAATGTAGTTTTTTCAAACATTAATTATTTCACTAAATTTTAATTAAAATTTAAAACTTATTCTTTGTTATTTCTGACGAAGTTAGAACAAGCACTGACAGATGGTACCAGAAAGTTTTTCTAATGATTTTTTTCCTTGGATTCAAGAATATTTTTCAAACTTGTAGTGGATGACATTTGATGTTAATACAGTTTTTTCAAATATTAATTCATTTACAGTAGAACGTCGTTTATCCGAACGTTTATTATCCGGAGCGTCAAATATCCGAACCCAAGTCCGGATATGTTTTCGAACAGTGAAATGCTCAAGTTGTTTCCTGTGGAGCCAAAAGTGACAGGAAAACCCAAAATGAAGGATATTTGGAGGATTTCAGCTGTGTGTGATTTGGTAAACATCTGCACGGAATATTAGGTCAATTTGTTTCCAAGTGAGGGGAGTATACGTGCTCTTTTGTTGAGTTTTGTTGATGAAGAAACCTGGATGGCATGCGATGCAGAAGATTGTGGATTTCAAATGCTAAATGATGACGAGATTGTGACTTCCGTGCAAGAAGAATCCTACCCTGTCGAAGATGAAACGGATGAAGACGAGGACCACAAAAACGAAAGTAGCAAATGCTGACGCGTTTCTTGCATTAGAGACAGCTATGGAATGGTACGAACAACAACCAGAGTGTTGTCCTGCTCAACTACTGCTGCTGAAGAGAACCAGAGACCTTGCAGCGAAAAAACGAAGGTGTACAATGGTACAGCGAAAAATAATTGATTATTTTCCACAATCAAGGTAAAATTGCGACATGTTGCACCTATTTTGCTTTTTCCTCAAGCCCGTTTCCCGCATGGGATGATTTTCTATATTTGTATACTGCCCAGTATCATATACTGTATGAATCGCATTCGGTTATCGGAACAATCGCGTATCAGAACGGTGTCCAGTCCCAATTGATTCGGAAAAACGACGTTCTACTGTATTAAATTTAATAAACGGCAAAAAAAAAAAATTTGTTGGCCTAGGTAGGAATTGACTTTAAAATTTTTTTTTAATAATGCTTGTTGCTTAAGAAAAACAAGTACTTTAATACTTTATCATTTATGGCGTTGAGAAGACATCTACTAAATATTTACAAGTAAAAAACATTACTTACATTTACAGTTCCTTAAGTATTAATTTTTTTTAAATAGTTTAATGTCAAAATAGAGCAAGCAATGCGTGATAAAGCGGAAGACCTAAAAGGTTAGATCGAACTGATTCGACGACAGGGAGCTGAGGATTACGAAATATGACGTAATGCACATTATACTATTACTACTGGGCAGGGACGCCTTAAGGCATGGGCCTCGCCTTCGGTGGGGGCCTCATTTCGTTGTCGACTCGTGTCTTAATAAGATCATGATCCGGATAATTTTAATAATCAAATATTATTCCCGTACACATCTTCCGAAAAACAGGTTATGTCAACCTGTTCAAACAGTATATCAACTGACAACAGTGGTAAGATTGTATTATTATGTGATGACCGCTGTCCATGTCTAAGTTTAGGACTAGTACCAGAAACAATCATTCAACTCGTTAAGTCGAAATACGATCATCGGTCGAGCCGGTTTGAGTCTAGGTTTTAAAATTGTGAGTCGTGTACTTGTTTCAAATTACCGTTTGAATGCATGCTATATACCGTCTACTTTTAAAGATTTCAGGTACCGTCTACTTTTGTATAGGGATCCAGGGCCTCAAAAAAATCTTAAGATTTCTCTGTGCCCAGGGCCTCAAAGTGTCTTAAGACGTCCCTGCTACTGCGTAGTCATTTAACAATGATTATTGATAAAAAAATATTATGGAAGGTAAATCTATTATATCAAAACCATCAATTAATCTTCATAAATTTAATTAACTTAATTTCAGTGGAAAAGTTGAAGATTGGTTAAGTTTTAAGCAAATATTTTTAACTATTCTTGAACGTTGGAACCTGTCAGATTGGTAAAAATTGCAATATTTGAAAGCACCTGTGGTTGGATCTGCTAGTAAATTAATAAAAGGGTTTCCAAAAACTGAATCTAGTTACAAAGAAGCTTGATCAACTCTTAATTGCTCGACTCGATAGTAAGAAAAATTTAGCTTTTGCTCAGTTAAACAAATTTTTTAATTCTAAAGCTTTGAAGCGTAATTGTCGAAACTCTAATCTAGAATTATTGAATAATAGCAACGAAGCAATTCGAAATCTGAAAGGTTAAAAAATTTGAATTTAATTCATTTATAGATTCAATTCTAGTTTATTTTGCAAACTATATTTGATGATGATTTAAGAAGACAACGGGAATTATCTCTGGATAAAAAGGTTTTTCTATGGCACGAAGATTTTATTCTTTTTTTTGAAAAAGCATGCAAGGGGGAATGTGCAAGATTTTTGCGAAACAAAATCACATACGATTCAAAAAGACTAATTAAAATTTGGTGTTATGAAAACTATTAACAGTGCAGTGTGTTAGCAAAGTCAAATGCTATTTCTTTCTGAAATGCATGGATTACACGAATGTCAACATTTCTCAAGAAAATCTGTTGAGGAATAGAGAAATAAAAGTGAGGTATGTTGAAACTTTGTTCTTGAAAAATTCTTATTCTGTGGAGATTCTATTCTTAATGAGAGAGAGAATTCTTCTATAACACTATATATTGATTCCTGTTCTTAGATTCATTAGATCAATTTTTTTTAATTTTACAGTTTGCTATATTTAAATTGGAAAATCTGTAGCCACATAATTTTTGGTATCTTTTGTGCTCGTATGTATTGTAGAAAAATAATTTTATTTGCAAGTAAAATCATCTAACCAAAATTAAATTGTTTTTTCGAGATCCCAACCCCTTTGTGGCAATATTAAAAATCTTGAGAAATTATTTTTCTCCTTATTTCCATATTATAGAACATCTTTTCCTCATAGGTAGGTTCCTATTGAGGATATTTATTTCCCTATACAACCGCGATCCCACCTAATGTATATTTTACAGGTGAGTTAATGTATGTATTATAGGCGCCAGTTATGGAAATTCTAAATGGAATTTCGAAAACGGTCATTGTCTCCGCTTGTATTAGTAGGTTTAGCGTTAAATCAGAAAAATCTATAATTTATTTTGCTGTTGTGATTTAACTTAAAGTCATTCTTGGTATTATACACAATTAGGGTATCAGAATACCCTAAAATTGTGAATTTTGCCCAAAATTGACAATTTTTTTTATGATTTTATTTCATAGGCCATTTTATTAGCTTTATAAAAATACCAAGTTTATTATTTTCTGTTCGCTAGAACAAAAACTATAAGTGTTTTAGTAAAAGCAAATGCCAATACATTAAGCAAGGTGTCATACTTTAAAACGCGTTTTACTCCAAATGTGTTTTTGAAAATACTCAAACGGGGTCAGCGATTGTTGAAAAAGTTTTGAAAATAATTAGCTGAAAATTTTTGTGTATGTTCTGTATAATAGTAGAAGTGTTTTAACCTTCAGATTTATCAACCACTGTTTTATTACAAAATTTATAGCCTCTTATGTAAGTATAACCACTATTTTTTTAAGTAATTTCATGTAATAACAAAGATGAAGTGCTCTAGTTTTTGCAAAAATTAAAATATCTCTTATCCTGAAAGTCACTTCAAAAATAAATAACATAGCAACACATCAAAATTGAAAATCTATTTATAAACTTTTGGTTCAGAATGGACCGTGTTTGTGCTATTTTTTGTCAATTTTTACCCATTTTAGTCATAATTTCTTTTTCTCTTCTTAATTTTAGCATATTTTTCTTAAAATGAACTAAATAAATCTAAAAATAACAAAAAAAATCCCCATATCTCCATTTTTTTTTTTAAAAAAGTTGTCCAACCAGTCGGATACCGTAAGCAAATCTTAAGATCTCGATGAAATTTCATGGCATGTTTAGAAAATAGATGGGCGCTGTTTCAACAGCTTTTTAGTGCAACTGTATTTTCAATAGAATGAGAAAAGTGGTGTGTATGACAGAAGAGAGAGAGAATGAGAGTAAAGTTTTATGAGGTTGTTTGAGGTGCGAAGGTGAAGGCCCGCGCAGAGGAGGCTGATGCACGTTAAATCTGTCCAGCTCTAAGTCTACCTGTTGGCATGGTGTGGTAGTTTGGAGAGGGATTTACCAAGTCAAGTGTCGTCCTCGTCACTTGATCGAATCTCCGAATTATTAGGTCTGTCATTGAGCTCGGTTCCTTTGGGCATTTTGCCAACAGCCCTGATGTTGCTTTTATTGCGACGTTCATGTAACTTTCACTCATGAGATGTGAGGAACAGTGGCGTAACGGAGTACATTAGGGCTCTTCTGAAAAGTCAGGTTTTGCCCCTCTCCCCTTCTTGATGAGGAGATGTACATTACGGTGAGGAAGTTTTGTAAATGAAATGCAAAATTAATTTATTACTTGCAAAAGAGTGGAAGTTAATTTTACATTGTGACATTAAAACAACAATATTGTACAGTCGACTCTCGCTAAAATTCGAAGTATATTCTGAGCTCTTAGAAAAACTCTTGATATTTCCAAATAAAACAATACGTTTGGGTACACTCAATATTTCGAAGTAAAATCTACGGTTAGCCAGACTTCAACACGCTATAACTCGAAGTTATTTTATATACAGCTTTCGACAGTTCGAACACTCACTATCATGTCTTGTAGCAAACAGGTTGGAGCTTATATGTTTTGTGTTGTATTGTCTCTGCATCTCCCCTGTAATATAGTCCCTTTGATGACCATTGGCCTGCCATCCCTTTGTGTTTCCCGGTTCCTCAAGCAAAAAGACACTTTTATTGCTTTCTTTCTCTGGGGTGAACAATATACCGGCCGCACTTGTTGTCAGCTGTCCATATCTTTCGTTTAACACAGTGATTCCCAAAGTGGTCTATACAGACCCCTGGGGTCTATGACGATCTGCAAGGGGTCTACGACAGCCAATAAATAATTTGGGGGTCCATGAGATGTAAAGGGGGTCTATAATTGTGGCTCTCATCAAACCAGATCGTGACTAATATTAAAAGGAAATTTAATCAAGTGGAAACTAGACTTACCTATTAACAGATTTATTTACTAAATTTAACGAGGTTTAATTGCAGTTACAAGGCGACAGCATAAATTTAGTTAAAACAAATTCTATTTCAGAGAATTATGCTAAAGGAGCATAATCTTGAACGTCGCCAACATTTAAATGCCCTTTTTTAGATTTTAAAACTAGGTTTGAGAATGTTTTGAGTATCGTAGTACCACAGTAGACAATGGATTTATACTGTCACTTTGAAAAAAAATGTCAGATTATAAGAATTAAGCTCTAGGAATATGCACTAACGAAGATCTTAAAGTGAAGTTTAGAAACGATGTCAACAATTTTAGCTTTAAATATATATACTTGTTATTTATTCCCTATTATGGAATATCTTGAGAAAGTTTTTGATTGTTTTTCCGATTGAGAAGGAATTTCAGTGCGCTTGTCAATCTCCAAAACAAAAAAGAAAGAAGAAAATACTGGACACTATTAACCGAGGAAATATATTTAGTGTTAAAACCTGATAAGATTGATGCCAAATGTTAAAAATTTATTATTGCATCCCCAGATTCCTCACACCCTCTAAAAGCATTTGTTTGTTGCTCAGTTATTTAATGCATTAATTAAACTTTAATTAACTAATTAAATTAACTAACATGTATTTTCTTAAGTTTTAAACTCTTCTATACTTCACTACAGTTAAAATTTTTAATCTTTTAAAGTAAATAATTCTATACCTGCTGTCAAAAACACATTTAAGTTGATAAATTTGCAAATTTCATATTAGGTAAGTAGGGGTCTACCCCAAACTGAAAAACCTGTCAAGGGGTCTATGAGGCTAAAAAGTTTGGGAACCTATGGTTTAACACGTGGCCTTGCTACACATGTGTTCCGAAAGGATGGTTCACTATTGTGAAGAAGAGATGCATAGGATTGTGTATTTTGCGTCTTAGTGACATGACGATTTATGACTCATCTGTGTGACTTATGGTACAAGGCACCAAATAGGGCATGGGCTGCACTGGACCCTGCCTTGAAGAACAAATAGTGTCGGTGACAGTGTCTGAAGGAACCGATGACAGATTAAACAGTTTTAGTAAAAAGAAAGAAATTATATGTATGTACAATATGTATTCTTTTAATAATTGTTTTAACGCATAAATGTATTCTTTTAATACAGCACTTTTTACTTCTGTATAATATTTATACTGTGTATATAATGTGTACTTTTTAAAAATACTTTAAAGTAATTTTATACATATATACAATTTTTTTATTACACAATTTCAAATTTAAATGTGTTAGAAAAAAATTTCTTTGTGTATTTTGGGAGTTTTTTCCTACCCATTTGATAATTTAAAGTGCCTCCAACTCGAATTATCGAAAATCGACTGTATATAAAACTCCTGAAAAAGTCAATGTTATATAGATTCAAAAAACACAAGACAAAATTTGAATTGAAAGCATTTTTTTATTTATTCTCGCATAAATCGGGCACGATATCGAAAGCAGTCAGGCCCATTTATATAATAATATATATATAGAAAAGTATGTATAGATATGTACAAAACTATATTTACACATCCTGTTACCAGCCACGTCTTCTTTACAAAAATATAAAAAAAGATAGTCCTTTATCTTTTACAAGAACATCTGCAACGTCTATTTACAAGCAATACTGGATAAAAGCCGTCAAGCCATCTTCAGCAATACAAAAAAAAAGTCTGTACAATTCGGTTCTGTCACTTGTGTCTTTTGCTTGTACTCCTTATGGATATAAGAGTCTGAAAAGATAGAAGAAATGACATTAGAGTTACTAAATCAAAAAATTTTTTGCTTCAGTACAGAAAGAAAAATTGGTAAGAAGTAATATTAAAAAAAAATTAAGTCAACTCCCCTAAGATCAACACAGAAAAATTTTATTTTAGTTACTTTATGAAATAATTACAGAATATACATGACATATACATATAACATAATATTCATATGACAGAATCCAGTGGCATACACAGGAAATTTTAAGGATGGGAGGGGGGGGGGTCCAGGATCGCAAGTCCACCATTCTTGTATCATGCTTTAGTACGCCCCCCCCCCAACATATTCTTTTCATTTTGTCGATTTTTGGGAACAAAAAACGGTAAAAAATTAATTTTTAAAAACAAATACTTAAATTTTACGTACTATATACATAGGATTATAATCAATCAGAAAAAATCAAGGGCTTTAAAGGGGGTTCGAACTTAAGAACCCCCCCCCTTGTGTGCGCCACTGACAGAATCGCAATATTAAGTGGCAAAATAAAAAGCGATAGAATTTTGAGTGCGCGAGGAGCTCAAATAATACTTGTGGCTATGGTCCAGAAATGTGTAAATCTGGTCGTGCGTAGTGCTAGGAGTCCAAATAAAATACTATATCGATATAAATATCGTATCAAAATTGTTTAATACAAATCATATTAATGTCATACCAAATCGAAATGAGTTGGCGGTGAGGGACCTTGCCGAAAGGAATTAACACTTCGATCTCGCATACAACGGCGCGAAAACCGATGTTTAATATTTATGACACAGATTTTATTAAGATTAAGCCACGATATTCCTCGGAAAGTAATACATTGTTGTCAAACACCTTACATTTCGATTACTACAGGATCAAAGGAGGAAAAAAGAAAATATATACAAGAAAACAGTATACAATCTGATTGCATTGCGTCCACATTCATGCCATTTCCAGTTCCCAGACCTTATCAGTTCGTGGCCTTCCGCACTTTAGGGTGGAGAGCCCAAATCAGCGCAGATCTTCCAAGACAAAAACCTATCGGGCGGGGTTCGCGATACGCAAGTAATTTACGGTCTTACAACTACATTTAGGTTTTAATAGTTGCTAAATATCTGGGATAATTGCTTGGTAGTAGACGACGCCCGTGCCATCCCCGCTGCCTAGGAGGAGTCCACCTTCAACGGCAGCAGCATCTTGTATGAAAGATTGGTTCTTGCCTGTGTTTATGTATCACTGGAAGGTGGTCCCGCGGAGTGATTACTCAGCACTCTATGTGAAGGATCTATTAGAGATGTGACATTGGGAAAAAGATGGACCCAAACCAAAGAAATCGGGACCCAGTGGGCGTAGATAAATAGTTGTTATTTGGTTTCCTAGGTGGACAGTTGAGGCTAATTACGAAGATTCCAGATAAGTTTGGTTTAGATTAATGCGATTTTTCCCCCCTCTTTGGTTGTTTCAAGTGTTGAACAAGATGTACCTATTGGGTGGGACTGTTCCAATTGCAAATTGTTGAAAGATTAGTCTTGGAAAGCGCAGCAGTAATTCAGTAGCTTGCGACTGGTGAGATATATTGAATCAATTTCATATAGATAAATAAGTCATGAATTCGCGTGGATAAAAATAAGTTCTTACAATTAACTAGTATTGTAGTGGATTCCAGTGTGGGTTATCCATTGGGCGCTTGGGGCAGAGGCCCAGAAAAGCTGGACTGAAACAGTTTTCTGGTAAGAAATTTCGATCCACCAGTGCTAAGGGGGCCTGTAGATCATCTGTACCAAGGGCCCGAAATGAGCTTAAATGGACACAGGTGAATCCAATGCAAAACACGATTCAAGTTGGATTTTTCTCTGTCTCAATTGAGTGGGTGTTTATCAACGTCTCACTCCAAAGCAACAGGACTACTGGCGACGGACCTCGTAATTTTGAACCACAAAACTGCATGTTACGGTACTTTGAGGAACTTGATATAAATATGGAAAAGATTGAATGAACAGATGGTATGGACAAGGACATTTTTCACTCGCATCCATGACAACAATACCTTACAAGCGATCGAAACTGATTATTATACCTTACTTAGCTTTCAACTCCCGCTGTGAATTATGAATTCCGCCAGCCCCCGTCTTGATGTAGGAGGATGCAAAGGGATCTCGAAACGGATCAAAACCGCGTTATGCGGGTGTGGTTGTTTCGCCCCGAGGATGGGTACGGAGTAATACTAATAATTTTTTGTAAAGAAAATCGCATGAAGTTCAGGGTGGAGTCCAATAATTCACCCCACCTCCTTCAAAAAAGCGTCCCGACTATCGAACAAATGCAATAAGACTTCCCACTCAAAAGCTGTCAATCACGGCACCTATACGGTACCCACCCACCCACAATCGCTTTTTCAGCGTCCGTTAAGATTGAGAGGGCCACTCCCTCCATCTAGGCCCATGCGGAACGAGGTGTTGCTCCAATTTGTATTGTTTCGAATAGCCCCCGAGGCTGTGGATAATCAATCGAGACGATCGTCCCTTTGTGCGAGGGTTGACGTCGAAGAAATGGAAGTGCCTCCTGAATGTATAAGTGGTTTTTAAATATATGGTAGGGAAGACTTGTGATCGAATTTTCGGCTGACACGGCTTGTTGAGTGCGGAGGTGGTGATGGGATTTTTGCAATCGATTGGGATGAGGTATGTCGTCACCACCCTTTTGTTCGTGAGGTAATTGCAATGAGAACTCGTCGCCACATTGTTAAGTGATAACAAAGTAGCTTGTATCAAGTGCGTAATTTTGTCCATTTCAATATTTTCCTTTATTATACTCTTTTGTATCAGCTCACGCTAGGTTTTAAGTCTGTTAAGGTAGTGGTGTAAAAAAAGGTATTCTCGAACCCCAATTTACTGATACCCTATTGAACAGATTTTTCTTTTTACACGACTAAAATTAAGGTATAATAAAAACCCTACATATAACGAATAATGAACCTCGTGCGAACGAATTATTTCAACATATGAAAAAAGTATTATTAGTTTCTAAAACAAAAAATAGTTTTTTTAACAGGGGCATAGCTACCGCCGTATCAATGCTATGTGGCCCCCAAGCTACAGGAGCTCCAACATGTGCAAGCAAAAAAATTGTAAAACTTTAAGGGACCTTTGAAATGGACCCTTAAGAAATTTTGATCCAGGACCCACTTCAGAACTAGCTATGCAAATGTTTTTAAATGACTTCTTTTTTTGTCCTGAACAGAAAAAGACTTTTCTTGGGGGCGGCAAATTTCTACATGAAAGGGTGCAGACTATTATTAAGATGTAACAGGTTCAGATGAGCCATCAGTGCAACCTATCGTGCGAGTTCGGAATTGGACAGGAAGTTCATTTCTAACCTCATCAACACTCCACAACGCAGGGGATATTTTAACCATTATATTACATTTGATGACAGACTGCCTATTTGCAACCGAAGTTGAGGAAATTGATTTGTCGAAACCACTGAATAGCGATTCTGATGCAGAAATTGAAAATGAATCTCCTCTCAAAACTGTTGCCTTTTCTAATGCTTTACTTTGTTTTGAAACTGTGAAAACATACTTCATGCAGCAAGATGAAAATGATTTGGTATCTTCTCTCCATACAAAGTCTAAAAGGAACTTTTACGAATCAAAAAGAATGTCAAACGTCTATTTAGTCAGTATTTTAAAATTTCCAAACAACGGATGCGTAATATTTCAGAATTAGTATTTTTAATGAATTATTGTTGGGAGTCAAGAAGGGGTGTTTCAAGTCTTGGGGTCCACCACGTATGGCTTACACATAAAGGAGGGCCGCGGCGATCGAAAGTTTGAGTCACTGACTTAAAAAGATATGGACAAATTCCATTACCCGGATTTTGAGAAACTGCTAATCGAATAAACTCCGGAAGAACTTTTAAATTAAAAAGGTGGCACAAAACCCCCACTTTTTTTACATAATTTATGCATTTCTAAAGAAAGAGGACAAGAATCTTACCTTTTGTTTAAAATTTCGTCCTCTTTTTGAGCGGATGTCTAGCGGTGAGGTAGGAAGGTAGCAGGCGGGATCTCTCGTAGTAGGAGACGGGGGAATCCGTATCCGCCTGCCGGTGGACCTCTGTCCTCGAATTGCTTCTGCCCTGCTGTTGCTGCTTCTTCAGCTGGTTGTTTCTTTGGACTAATTGACACACCAGCTCTTTGATGTCGTCGAGGTTCAAGTGATTGACGTCTACGTCGACTCCTGAAATGGAAAATAAGACATTTGAAGTGAAGGCCCAAAGGGGGACATTGATAATACATTCAATTGAAAACAGTGATTGCCATTTTTTGTAATGGACTGGTGAAACGAATGATTTGGAATGATTATTAGTGCAACAAACTCCCTTATATTTTCAAATATCTAAAGTTCTAAGAATGTAATTGATAATACAAAATAATAGTACAGAAAAATACATGCACTGAAAAAAACTCCTTTAAATTTAAAATACTGAGTTTCTGATAACTATTTAGATAATATGTTCAACTACTATTTATTTATTTTTTGCAAATTATGACCGTATAATTTCGAACCAAACGTAAGATACTGGTGTAAAAGTTTCCGTAACAGTGTTTAAAATCTTAATTTGGTTTTTGAGACTACATCTTCACGCTACAGTTACTGGATATTCAAGTACAAGCATTTCATACTTTGCAATATCTACAGTTAACCAAGACAAGTATTTGAGCTTATATACTCATGTAAAATGTATTTTTTGTAGATACTAATTCTTGATAACTCAAAAATTTAACAGAGAATTTTAAAATAAAAACAAAACAATTGAGGGTTTTTTTTAATTTTGTTTGCGAGGGCCTGAGCTAGGAATTTTTAAAGAAATGTATTGCCGTCAAGATTATTCAGCTTTACCTTTATTAGCAATTTTTTCGCAAGTAGTTCAGATAATTTAAAAATTCTAGTTAAAAGCTCACAAAATAAGTTAGGGGGTGAACAAATACCGTTTTTGCTGAATAAATTTTAACAAGCAACATCTCTTCTCAGTTCAAAAAAATTGGAAAAGTGTGATAGGGTAAGCTGGTTTCATTAAACTAATTCCAAAATGAAACGTGCTTGCAGCTATAGATAGGAAACTGGCCCAATATATAAAGTGAATAAAACTACCACTATTTTATTTAACTTATATTGATGGATTTTTATGGTACAATTTATACCTTTTCTAAGATGCAAAGCTAACAAATGAATGCAATCATTTTAAAAAGTTGCGACCCTCCCTGGTGGATATGGTCCTTGAGCAAAAACAATTGCCCATCCCTGCTAAACATCGATAAAAAAATTCATTTAAAAATGTTTACTTTTATTCAAGAATTTGTCTGAAAAAATACGTAGATTTTTTTTAAAAAATTTAACTTAAACATCATTTTATTTCATTTTTTTATGTGATGGTTGTTTTAGAAACGCTTATATATTTTTTTAATAAAGACCGTAGCAAATATAAAATAAAAGTTAATTTTAATATTAATCCCCCCACAAAAAAGGGGGAAAGGCTCTTAAGGTATCCAACTACCCTAAAACTGGGAATTTTGCCAAAAATTGACAATTTTTTTATGATTTAATTTTAAAGGCCATCTTATTAAGCTTTATAAAAATACCAAGTTTATTATTTTCCATTCACTAGAACAAAAACTACAAGTGTTTTTGTAAAAGCAGAGGCCATTACTTTAAGCAAGATGTCGTACATTAAAACGTGTTTTACTCGAAATGTAGTTTTTTTTTTTCATAATCAAACAGGACCAGCGATGGCTGAAAAAGTTTTGAAAATAATTAACTGTGAAATTTTTTCTGTAAGTTCTGCATAATAGTAGAATTGTTTTAACCTTCAGATTTATCAATCACTGTTTTATTACAAAATTTACAGTCCCTTATGTGAATATAATCACTGTTTTTTAAGCAATTTCATACAATAACTGAGATAAAGTTCTCTAGTTAGTTTTTGTAATAAAGAAAATATCTCTTATCCTGAGGGCCATTTCAAAAATGAATAACATAGCAACACATTAGAATGAGAAAATTGAATATTTGTTTAGAAACCTTTGGTACAGAATGGGTCGCGTTTATGCTATTTTTTGTGAATTTTTACCTATTTTTTCCCATTTTAGTAATAATTTCTTTATCTCTTAATTTTAGCCTACTTTTCTTAAAATGAGCTAAGCAAACCTAAAAATAAAAAATAAAAAATCCTAATATCTCCATTTAAAAAAAAGTGTCACAACCAGTCGGGTACCTTTATGTGGGCGAATACTTTGAAGACTGTTTAATCTGGCTAAAGTCTATTTCTCCTAAGATACTTAAGTTCTAAATTTTTTATTAACATGGTACTTCTTGCGGCATACCACCATCAAAAATCGAAAATTATGAAATAAGTAAGTTGAGAAACATTTTATTAATATTTCGAATTTTATTATATTTTTCTTAATCTCTCACAGACACAAAAAGTATTGATACAATGTCACCTTTTTGCGCACGAGATAAAATTCAGGAGCTACAGTAATTACTACGATCCAGAGCGAAGGAAGGCGGAGTTCTAGAGCTCGAGAATTCCTCTCCCGTGACGTCACGTGAACAGATGGCAAGCGCGCTGTGGCTGAGGAAAACCGAATACCTTCATATAAAAGAACGTACAATTAAATATCTGGGCTCGCAGTTAAAAGGGAGGATACGGTCTGTTTTCATATCCAGCCTCTCGAAATTGACCTCATCTAAACACATTTATTAAATCTTTGATTTAAAAAAAAAACTAAAAAACTTTTTTCTTCTTTGATTACATTGTTTATTTCTAATTCAACAAGTTTCGAAACGTTTACCTGTGTCGTGTTGGTGACCGCATTTCTCTCTGGCGAGTCATGTCCCGATTGGTTACGGGTGGCCTCACAGACCAATCAATTGACGCAAAGGCGTGTTTTGAGTAAAAAACCAGAGGGAGTGATTTGCATGCAACCTTGTGGCAAAGGTACCCGGATTTACAGCGATAAAAAAAAAATCTCGTAGTGATCAATGCTTATGTTATTGAATGTAGAGATAAAGAATCTGAGATGCTATCTGTAGTACTAATTACTGGGTGTGCAAATTGTGCCATTAATCTTTTGGAACTGATCACAGTTCAATACACGTTTGAGTTGGGAATTATTAGAAAGGATGGATGGAAAATGTATTTAGTGTGTCCTAGAGGTCCGGACCAACCCCCCAAAGCCCTTGAGTTTTTTTCGATTGATGATATTCCTATATATATAACGTAAAATTTAATTAAGTACTTGTAATTAACAATTTATTTTTAATGCTAATTATTAATTAAATAATTTGTTTTTTCTGTTTTTTGTTAACAAAATCAGAAGAATCAATTGGTATTGTCTTGAAGAAGTAGAAGAAGAAGTATGTTAATAGGCATGGGCACCCCCCCCCCTTGAAAAAATTTTGTGTGCGCTACTGATTTAGGGCAAAAAACATTTACCAATTTTTATTATTAAAATAAAACTTAGACGATTGGATTATAACATATATATATAAATAAGAATGTATTCCAAAAATTAAAAAAATATATTTTTTTATAGTTAGAGCAAGGATTAATGTAAAGTGCTGGGTTGTTGGAATATACTGGACAAAAATACCTAATCTCCTTGCATCTGTTTTACTTTGTACACATTCGACATGGCTTTGTAGGCATCCTTTTTTTCTGTGGGTGTGTTCCAAGTAATGAAAATCAGTTGTATTTGTATTATAGTTGTTTTTCCTGCATTGCTGCCATCGCCATCAAATAAATGCATAATAACAGATTCCGTAAATTGGCACCGCATCCTCATCTTTTTATTCCCTTGAGATTTCTTTGGTTATAGAACATGTATGCATTCTGTAGGAAGATTTCGAAGTAGGAAAGAGCAATTTTCTTGTACGAACGGACGGTTTTCTTGAGATGATCTTATTATTACTTATCAATCCATTTTTAATACTTTACAACGCTTTATAACTACTGTCTCCTTATAGATTCTTCCCAGTCATTACACATTGGCATGCTATTACACATCTGACTGCCACCAATTGTAATTAGGTGACGATCTTGTAAAATCAAACACAACGAAAAGAAAATCTCTGTATATAAAGATTGTTATGGAAAAAGAACCTGTACGAGATATCTCGTAAGTGGCACAACACAGGAATTTTATTCAGTGACGAATTATCTCGTAGTGTCCCCCCCCCCAATAAAAATTACTATTACATGCCACTTCAATATTATATCATTAATTTAATATTATTAGATTTTGTAAAATGTCATGTTTTCTTTATAACAAAGCCATGGCACTCAAGGCAAGACGTTCTAAATTGTCCTGGCATTGAATGAGTCAATCGAATAACGAAAACGTTTCCCCCATTTTCAATTTTCGCTATCTATATTCATCGCACCATTTCCCGGTAACATTCAATTCCGACAAGCTTCTGAGTTTAGCCACCCAATTTAAGCCGGATTACCCGAGATAAATCGAGCTTTTAACCCGGGCACACAATCGATCATCGTCTACGCTAGATGCCAACCACTGCAACAGTCCCAGAAAGAATGGATCTTGGAACAGAGGAACACATTGCGTTACAAATCACGTCCCTTGCTGGTAGCAGAGGGTGTGCCTCGAAGAATATACCTCGCCTTGACTTCCATTAACCCACCCGCGTAAGGAGAAAAATAGTCTATTCTATTTTTCTTTTTTCTTATACTCCTACCCTGCAGACGATAGTTTTCATTTTTAGGAACGAAATCCCGAAATTTATTATGTTTTAAGAGAGTCAGTCCAGGTACATGATTCACGCGATTAGCGCGGCAGGGGAGGTTACTGAGAATTTCGAATACGCACGTTTCGCACGTCCAGTAGGGCGATTGGGAGGGTTCATAATCCCACCTCTTGTTCTAGTGCCTCTCTACCACCCTACTCGTCCCCGCGTCTTGCATTGTGTCGCAGGATGAGGGGCTACTCGCGACGCAGAATTTTCGAACGGCGGTGCACGCGCCCGGCACGTGCAGAATGAGAAAATGAGGGAGTAGAGCCAGGGGTGGTGCAGTTTTTACCGTGCGTGCGTCGCAGCGTTCATAATGAAAATGACTGCTTTTATTAAAGATCACAAGATGAAAGGAATGTTCATTGTGTTGGGGAGAAGGGAAAGGGGTTGTGTATATGTTAAATTCTGCTCAATTCTGAGTACATACAGACAGTGCCGGTTTATCCATTTGGCACTTGGGGCGGGCACCCAGGGGCCTGGAACGGACTTAAGAGCCCTGGATAACCTGTACTTAACCAGATTTTTATGAAAAAAAAATTTGGTCCACCAGTGCCAAAGGAGCCTGTAGATCTTCTGGGCCTACTGTCCGAAATGATCATAAATTGGCACTGCTTACAGGAGTGCCAAAAATACTTCATCAGTTTTCAAAAGCGTTATTTTCAATTAGAATACCTGGTAATGGGTTAGAATGAATGTTACCCACGAATTTTATTGTTCCATTTAACTACTGTTGAAAGTAATTATATCATTAAAGATCTTGTTATTTAGTTTTCTTTAAAGTTGTTTATAATTTGAAGAGTTATGAAAAATGCTACACGAAATTTTCTTAACATCCGAAGGATACACATACCGTAAAATCTGGTGTATAATGCACACCTACATTTCCAAGCTGCAATTTTTAATTTTTAGACATAAACGCCGTATTTTAAGACATATTCACCGCTAATATAATTTCACCCCTTGATTCACGTATTTTTCGAAGTGTGTACCATGTTTATCTAATCAAAATCAAAATACACAAGTAGGTTTGGGTTGTTTTGTATTTTGCACTATATAAGTCCTCATAAAATTGACTGATTATAAATACGCGCTTAAAATCGACAAAAACAAACCTCATGCAGCCATATTGTACCAAACGTAAGTTTTTTGTTACAACTTTAATTATAAAAAATCAGTTATGTATAACAAATTTCTAAGATTACTACTTTTACTATACGATACATACTAACAAAAAAAGCATACAAAAAGAAATCCTAAAATTCTTCCCTTTTCACAATATCAACAGTACTTCTTTCGGGAAAACTACCGCAATCACAGTCTACAGCTACACCGACGCTTTCACTATACCATCCCTTCTATATTTCCATATGTCTGTATATAATCGCAATGTCACAGCTCCCACAACACCGTGAGGGCGGCTGATGCGAAGCGTATTTTCCTGCTCAACCCCCCTTCAGAACACAATGGAGGGTGGGCACCGGGCAAAAGCAGATTTTCCCCAAAATAATAAATACCTCCCATCCCCCTCGAAGAATCTCTTCCCTATACCCCACCGCACAACTTCTCCTGGAGAACTTTTGACTTTAATATCAAACCCCCCACCGATACTCAAATTGTCAAACGGGTATAAACTTTTTATTTGATTGATCCCTCCGTATAATCCGATCGGCTGCTGTTTTTGTAATCCGATAAAAAGAAAAGTGCACCCCCCTTCCCCCTTTTTATCGCACGAGTGAGTTGTAGAGCTGCTTCACATGGTTTTTACCAGGCAGCTGCAAAGGGATTAGCTAATCCAGCAACCATGCAATAACTATGATTAATTGCTGAAAATTGTGTCGTCGCCATGATTGGTGGAAAGAAGTAACTGGTAGAACAGCAATCATTGTACGATCAGGTTTTTGAGTTGAGATATCCGATGTGTAGTACTCGAGATATTTGAAGTCTGAATGAAATAATTGCTGTAATTTGGGTTTTAAAGTTACGATTCCTATCGCACATTGTGTAAGTTAATATCCGCTTTTGATAAATTTAAAGAATACATAATAAAAATGAGTGTGTGTGTATATATATCTTCCCTTAAAATTACACAACTTATATGTACAACTTAAACTATCTTCACTGACGACAGCAAAAAACTATAAACAAAGATACTGGCATAGCAAAATTTCTTTTGGGCCCTTTTATGCAAACGGGAGCTTCCTTAGTCAGACTGCAGTTACACATATTGGGGCTCCTATAGTTTGGGGGCCCGTATCATTGATACAGTGGTAGCTACTGAACAAAGATAACTACACTGGTTAGATCATCTAAGCTGGGGATCCTCAATACCCGGGCCCGCCCAAGAAACATTCAATTATTCCCATTTTATTTACTGGGGTGTATTTCACCTGCTAACTTAACTTTAAAAGAATTCAGCTCAATTTTTTTAAGATAATCCATATTCCATAACACGTTTAGTAGTTATATTTTTTTAACTCATCCTCATAAAAATATACAGTAAAATCCAGCGTATAACACGCACTTTTAACATAAAAAATAAGAACGAAATCGACGGAGGCGCGTTATGTGCCAGGTATAAAAATAATAGCTTTCGAATAAAAAAAATTAGCATAGGAAAAAAAATTACATTTCTACTTGTATCGAAATACTGTTTATTTAAAAGAAATGACTTGCCTTATGAAATTAACGGGTTGTATAGTTCTAGAAATATACTATATTTTTCCAAAGCTTGGAATAGTGCCTCTAATATATGACTTCAAAACATAAGAGCATTGCCTTCGTGCAGTTCAGGTTTTTTCGTAAAATAGGGGTGCATGTTATTCGACGAATATACCTAAAAATTAAAAACTGCAGCTTGAAAGTATAGGCGCCTTTATAAGCCGGATTTTACGGTAAATAATAGTCCTAATTTTTTTGCACAGCACCAAAAAATTATTCCGGACCACGAATTGGCAACCGCTCTACAAGAGTATATTATTATGTAGGATAATTAGACGGGTAAAAGGTTTTAAACAAAAAAAATGCGTGTTTAATCTATGAGTAGTTGACTCATGAGTGCTATAAAAATTATGTTCCATTAAAAAAATTTTAATCTGATTCCTAAAAACCTAACAAACGAAAAATGCAACATCCAAAAAAAATTTCAAAATCTCATCTAAAAAAGAAAATCCGCGCCAATTCCAACACCCGTTTCTTGAATGAAAACACCACTTCGCGCCAAGAAAATCCCTCTCCCCCTCCACTCCCTGTCCCATTTGAGATTCAGCTGTCAAGCATTATGCACGTATTACATGCGGGTAGGCGCAATTAAAGCCCGACTGCAAAAACAGCTGTTTTGAGAAGCTCAATAACGTATGCAAGGGACGACGTAACGTATGTTTTCCCACGGTCTCAAAAGCATGCAGACGACACACGCGGGAATAAAAACGAAGCACCTGACCAGCCCCAGCTATTTGCTTTTATTTCAACACTCCGGGCCTCTAGGCGATATATTGAAATAATGAAATGGTAACGTAAAAGTAACGATAATAAATGCGGATCTGCAAAAGAAAACGCTCACACGCAAGTTCGGGGTAAAAACAAAACAAAAAATAAATTCTTGCGTTACGCGCGATGCATGTTTCGGATTTATCTAGGGTTGTTGCAGAAAGGGTTTGAGGTGTAATGATAGTCTGTGTTTCCGATTAGATTAGATTAACGATGCAAACGAGATAATATTTTTGGCGCTGTTGGCGACAGTTCCAGATCATTTTTTTTTTGTTGCATTCATGTTCATTAGAGGGGGGTGGGAGGCGAAACTAGTCTTGCACTTATTACAAATATTTATTGTGATCAAGCTATTAAAATTAGACACACGTTTTTCCCGATATATTGTAAGTATTTTTACGACGACTTTTTAAGAAAACCATTAACCTCACTAAATTTCAACGTGTGCCCCCATGGCAGATCAGAGAATGTCTAAGCGGTATTTCAGTTCCCGCCAAGTGTTAAGTTCAACAATTGCTTCCCTCGCACTCGGCCTGCCACTTCAAACACGATCCTTAACGCTGCCTATTTCTTTAACATTTCATACCATGGCTTATTCATTCTGCACCTGAAGTTTTTTGCTTCTATAACAATGTCGAAATTTACATTGAACATTAATGGGTGATTTTGGCTACGGGAAACCTAAGCACAGGGACGTCTTAAGACTAGGCCCTGGTCCCCTACGCAAAAGTAGGCCCTGGGCCCTCACACAAATGTAGGCTCCACTTATAACCCTTAAAAGTAGACAGTGCATAGCATTAGTCGCGTAACGGAGGCCCTGCAGAATATTAGGCCCCTCTACGAATTCAGGTTTTGGGACCCAAGCCGCCGAAATACGTATTTGGCGTCAGTCAGGCTTTGGGCCCCCTAGAATCCTGGGCCCTCTCACGATGTGGGGGGAGTCCACGTTACGCCACTGCATAGCATACGTTGTCAAATATTTGTACAAACAATAACCCGAAACAAATAAATGTGTATGACTTACAATCACACAAACCGGCTCGATCGACTGTCGCCTTTTGACTCAATGAATAATGATGGTGTATGGATGGGTAGGTCAAGGGTCATACATGGACGACGGTCATCACATGTAGCCTGTTGACATATTGTCTGAAATTCCCGGTTTTTCGGAGAATATAACCGGAAAAAGCAGTTGACTATTGAAATTATTCGAATCGTGATCTTGTTAAGGCTGAGTCGAAACCGAGACAAGGCCCCCATTGTGGCCGAGTTCTCTGGGCCCGGGCCCATGCCTTAAGAGGTTCCTGCTAAAACACACATTGAGCTTTCTCTTGAATCGACGTCATTTCGGCAAAAGAAAACGACGTATTTCTTACACAAATGTATTAAATGCAATAATAATGTATTTTTCCACTAAAGCTATAATATGCAACCTTTATTATAAACCGTGCAAATTATCAAAATAATTAAATTTTGTCCGTGTTACTTTTAAATAATAGATACTTTAGGTAAATTAAATTTAAGTAATATAGAATATCAGTATTATGTTACTTTTTTTTATTACATTTATAATTAAGTTATATCAGCGTAAATTTTTCATTTTTAAAATCAAAGTGTATATATATTTTGTTTTGTGTTTCTTTTCAATAAATTAATAATTTTTAAAAATAATCTTTCATTATCGACTTGTTAATATGTTGTCCCCCCCCCCACTTAGGGTTATCACGCTCCCCTAAGAGGTCGCGCCCCAAAGTTTGTGAATCACTGATTTAAGCTACATTTCTTACTATTTTCAGAAAATTATAATTAACTGAAAGTCATTTCCGTACAGGAATTGCTAAAATACAAGAAGTGTGCACAATTATACCAAACATCTCTTGAAATACGTAGACGAAAGGTTTGAGGGGTAATCTCTCCGATAAAAATCAAAAATCTGCCCTCTGAGCCCTCAAACTCCACCCTTGCATGCGCCTCTAATTGACACTTAAAATAACATCGTTAAAAAAAATTCACTCACCAAAAAAAATGAAAACGTCGCCAAATAAAGGCGCTAAATCAGCCCACCTGGAACACCTGACAGGAACAATTAGCCTCTGCGACAATCCAAAGAGTCCAACCACCTGATCCATCGGAAGGAGGTGGGGAGGAGGGATCGGACCCTGATAGAAATCAGGTTTTAAACAAGCGATAAATTAACTTGGGAAGCGTGAGAAATTTTCCTTGGATGCAAGTGGCAGCTGCAAAGTTGCCGGACAATGCTGCCGGTAATTATAATCACTCCGAGCAAAAAGGGTTCATAAAAATATTAAAACCGTTTGCGTGTGGACTTGTGATTTAATGATAACTAAGCCTAATTCGAGGAGAGCTGTTATGGGATTTTCAGTCGTTGAACCGATTGAGGGTAGAGCAGGAGAAAAAAAGTTCTATGTAATAATCTTCAAGGATGTCTTTTTGGGCCTTTAAAAGGTTAATTGTTGTTTTGCATTAGCAATGCTATAAAGATAATGGTATACTCTAATCTTATTGGTCATTCGTTAATGGAATAGGACTAATGATAAACAAGTAATTAGTTCTTTTATTAGTTTTTAAATTTTGATTTTTCTCTCTCTCTCCGCATCTTAATTAATTGCTTTAAATGAGTACCGTAGCAGTTGGAACTGATTAGGGCTAATGCATGCAAATTAAAAGAATTGACGTTTGATATTTGACAGGCTTCAATATAGCTGATGTCATATCAGATTTAACATTTAAATAAAGGATAAAGAATTGCCGTCAGTACATTTCGATTGAGTAACGTGGCATGGTGTGTGCAACATTTTCTTTTTAATAATTAAAAAGATTAATTAAATAAGGAATTTAAAAAATAAGGTCTAGAGAAGTTTTGAGATTTGGTGAGTGGATATTAACGTCGTACTATTTAAGTACGCGGGGGATTTTGGTGACGGACCTCATAATTTTGAACCATGGTCAAGTGACGAAGACGAACTTGAGTTCTTCTTTCCACACCATACCAACGGGAGGACGTTTGAGTCTCGATATATTTCACGTGCATCGGCCTCCTCTGCACGGCGGGTCTTCAGCGGTACTATTCTCCAGCTCATGACATGCCCAAACGAGTTCCGATACCTTGACCACTAGGCTACCGGGGCC
This sequence comes from Trichonephila clavata, assembly GCA_019973975.1. NCBI lineage: Eukaryota > Metazoa > Arthropoda > Arachnida > Araneae > Nephilidae > Trichonephila > Trichonephila clavata. The sequence goes on from BMAO01007308.1 coordinate 52,945, forward strand.
TTTTGTAATTTGTTATGTAGCATTCAGTTTTGTTATTTCTTTAATTTATTTCGAAAATAGCTTTAAACTTAAACGCATTTATCAATGGCATAAACAAACCTCTCTTTTGTGGGGGAGGGGGTTACATTCTAAAAACATGTACACCAAAGGGAAAAATGCAAAATGTGTTAGTCATCCCCTCCCTTGTGTGCGCCACTGGCGTTTAATAACAACAACAAAAAAAAATAGTAAAGTTCAATTACTGCGTTAAAGTAAATTAAAATATATTCCAGAAATCCACACAATAATTATTTTATTTTATAAATAACGTTTTGATAAGAAATAGACAGTTTTGTCAAGGCTTGAAAATCGAATTAGAATTAAATTAAAACTACGCGATTCTTTCAAATACACTTTGTTCAAGAAAATTTTTCTCGTAACCAATTCGATGATATATACAGAATTCGTGAAATTTCAGAGAGCCAGCCATATTGTAAAACAAAAATATAGTAGAATCATGTGGAGGGGGAAATACATCAGAAATAACTATTATTTCCAAAATAAGGCTTCCAATTATTCTGCAATTATAGTTTGTTATAGAAGTCCAACATAGCTACTATCCCATAGAAATAAAAGATAGGAATCATAATTACTATATTTAACCTGCAATATATCTTAAGTTCAGTCTAGATGAGACAATTTACTTCAGGTTTTTTTCCTTTAAAAAAAATCTTTTTTTTTTTACTCCTTTCGTCCAAACTGAAAAGAACAATAGAATATCTCCTCTGATTGTACACCAGCCCAAAACGAAAAAGAACGATACATGGAAAAAGGTAGTAATTACACATCCTGCTAAAACACACAACGCTTAACAATGCATAGCCCTCTCAACATCCCGCTGTGTAGATGGAAAAGACCGCACACATTTTAAAAACTTTTTGAAAATAATAAAAAGAAAAAAAAGTACAAAATTCTTTATCTCGAGTGGCGGAATCTTTCGGACACTGAAATTGAAACTGACAAACAATGACAAGGGCGTGGTATGCCTTGAAACCAACCCACGCCAAGAAGTCTCGCAGGGTTTCCCTTATCCACAAAACACCATTGGTGGTCCAGGTTAGCCGATAAAAAAAAAAGCTAATTAGATGTCCTCTACCGGGTAGGAGCAAAATTAAAGACTGGTTTTTTTAACTCTAATGACAAATATACAACTCTTTGTAATGTAATCGAAAATCCATTGAGATAACATTTTTTATGGTTGGTAATATTTCTGTCACAGCGGGTGTTCCCCATTTCAAGTCTTCTTTTGTATGCTCTCTCTGTTCCATTGTTATTTGGTTTGGAATTTTCGTTAAGTGTTTCCAGCTAGGAAGATAGCGGAACACGATTTTAAATGCTGAAAGCACTTAAAGTTGTATTGACACGACCATTTGCTCTGATAAATTTTTATGTCATGGTGTAGAGCAGGCTAAAATTGAAAACAGATGATCCCATCAATTGTTTAGTACAATTTCATGGCAGTATCATACGGATCACTAGTACCAGCGGCATAACGGAGAACATTTGCCCCCCCCCCCCACAAAATCAGGTTTTGAACCCCAAGTTGGATTTTACAAAGTTAAGGTATTTGACGGCAGCTAAGTTTTGGGCCCCTTAGAACCCTGATCCCCTTCCCGCAATGCAGGGGTGTACGTTCCGCCACTGACCAGTACTGCACGAAGACCCTTCGAGTGATATGGACCAGTTAAGGATGAAAGGGCTCAATTCATGAAGGTCTCATGATAAATATAATCACGTGATCACCACTGAATTAAAAACTGACAATTAACTTCTATTTATAGTTAGACTTGTAAAATTTAAATAAAACTTCACATTTTATAGTTGGATAAAGATGTTGCAAAAATTACAATTCTTCAAAAAGATTTTCCAAACTTTAAAAAAAAAAAATGCTTTAATGCATGCATTTATAAAAATCAAGTGCATTTTATTTAGCTATGTGCACATTTTTTCCCTTTTACAAATGTATATTTTTTTTTAAAAAAAATATCTGCAAAAAACAAAAATTGGTAACAGCGAAACCATGAAAATGATTGGCTAGAAACACGTGATTCTGTTTATCATATGAAACCGTGACGTCAAATAAATTTATCAACTAATTGGCTTCACGAGCATTAGGACTCGAAATTCATTCAAACCAACCACTAGCTCTCGTGGCCGTCAAAACCACTCAAATCTAATTGAAGAGATTTTTTAAATTAATATCTTAACTCAAAATAAGGATTTTTTTCTCGCAATTTTGTAATAATGCAGTTTTAAATGGTTTCTTGCTTTTTAAATCTACGTGTACAGTACAGTTAAATATTTTTCCGCAAAACATATACATTTTACGATTATAATTGTTTCATAGTTTATTAACGCCACACTAAGAAGCAACACAAGGGGGTTGGAGATTCAAAGTGCTATTCTAAATGGAAACCCCTCCCATAAATGTTTACGCCACTGTTGACGACAGATCACGTTAATTGTGAATCCCGATCAAGACACAAAGGCGAACTGGTATCCCACTCTCTCAACTTCCGTACCATGTCAACAAATTGTAAAAAAAAAAATAATTTCCGTCGAGTTCAGCACTGAAATAAAATGTTCACGTTAAATTTTCCATTACCAAAATAATGCGCTTAGGACTTCAATAAGGAACATAGCTACCGCCGTATTAGCAGTATCATAGTATCAATGATACGGTGCCGCAACATCTGTAAGCAAAAACCGTAGAATGTCAAACCCCCAACCAAGGAATTTTGATACAAGACCCTCTCACGACTAGCTACGACAAAGAATTCATTATGTTCTAAATCTGTTCATCTTTAATACAATGCCGACAAACCACGGTTCACTAATACGTTCTACTTGACCGACATGGAGTTTAAAGCAACAGTATAGAAAGATTCGCTTTTAGATTCATTTAAGGTTGTATTCGAACATTTCCACCGAACCAATACTTTTTTTTTGAATTAATCGGAATTGTTATTTAGAAATGCAGTGGCAGAGTTTCATTTGTCTCATTAATATCAAAACTATTTTAACTTTTTATTGAATTTTCTCTTTTTGGCCTAATTACATAAAAGACGCTCAGTTCATTAATACTTTAACACACAGCTTCATCTAAAGAAATCTTCCGCAAAATAAAACGGTTTCTGATGAAGATGCTTTCACCTCGCACTTGACAAGTCAAATCTACTAAAAAACACGAACCAATTTCCTACAATAATGACAATTTGTAAAAACATCTTTACGGACACAATTGTCCTTGGGTCCAGTCAGCCGTTTCCCCGCCCACTAATTTACAGATACAGTGACCATCCATCCCAACACGAGCCGACCGAGAGATTTATTCGAAAACTATCGTCTGAAATCTCCTATCGGGGTGGTCTTGTCTTCAGACCCTTTTTCTCATTCGTGCTCTCGTTAGACCCCGAGAAATCTCTTTCGAAACACCACCGATTTTCTTCCGCAACCAATTGCAGAAACGGTTACAGTGAAGAAAAAAACGTGACGATTCGGAATCGCAGGATCACAACAGGGGTGGTCCACACTCCGGGCTCCCTCACGCTGACAGGTAGCCTTTCAACCAAAGTAAATCAATCGGTTGCATGCAATCGATTTTTTTCCCTCTCTCTCCACCCCAAGCACACCTGTCGGTAGTGTTCTTTTCCTGCCATTTTCTATTAAGAAAACACGTCATCATGATCTAATTTTGTTCTAATGTTTGTTCGAAAAATTTTTAACACATTTTTAAAGGATAAGCGTGGAACTGTAATAATCTTAATAAAAACTGAGATTTTGAATGCCAATCTGTATACAAATCTTCTGTTTTACTTGATTTTGGACCCAAGAAAATTGTAATTAGATTTTTATAGCAATTTTAAAATGCATCATGAAGCGTAGTGTAAACAAAATTTATTAGTACTTGACGAAGTTAAAAGAAAATGGCTTTATTTTATTGATAAGAAATTTTTTAAAAAGAGATTTTTAGTGATTTAATCTTTTTGATAGCAAAAGTCAGAATATTGCCAAATAAAAGTAACCCAAGGAATGATAACTTAGATGATAAATATTATTGTAAAAAGCATGTCAATTTACATAAAATTTTACAATATCTTAAAGAATCTTTCAACGAACTCACTAAAATACATGGCCTAAAGCTAATTTTATAACTAGTTATTAGAAACAATTATGCATCTAATTTTTGTTATAAATGCGCTACTATGATATTTATATCAGATTTCGATCTTGTAAAGCATGAAATTACAATTCCAAAAATTTATAAATAAATTTTTCTCTGATGCAAGTCAACTTCCAGGTGTCAGTCGGAATTTAAAGTCACTCTAGAGCTATTGGCAACGTTTTTCAGGTGTTGAAATTGCTTCAGCTTGGATTTAAAAATAATAAAAGAACTAGAGCTGTCACAGACACCTGCAAAGCTTACACAAACTGACATTCCAGAACCACACAGAGCAATACTCTTATCAACCTTAGCACCTGCAAATAAAAAAAAAAGTATTTCCAATTTCTCAACAAAAACCCACCTGTTCCGAGCAAATCTACAAAAGTGTGGTTACACTCACTTTAATGATGAAATCTGACACCTTTCCTATCCCCTTCTAGGAAATTTCCTACACACAATACTCCATCCTTCAATCTTAACTACCATAAAAAAAGACACAAAAACCGAATTCTGTTACATTAACTTGGAAGAGAGAGGGGGGTATATACCCCATCAGTATGGTACACCACATATGAAGTAAGTCTATACAAAGCCCTTTGCTTAGTGAAACGTGTCATGACGGGTCCTAACCTGTCCTTTTACCACTCTACAGGCAGCTGCTTACCAAAACATAATCCCTACAAACAGGTAAAGAAACAGTTTATACTTGGAGAAATAGATTTTTCCACTGAAGGTCTTTGTGACACAATCGTCACACCTGGCCATCAGGAATGAATATAACCTCCCCCAGGAGAATCTTTGAGGGAACAACAATGGGGCTGAGCAAACTCCCTACCCTCACACTTCCACCTGTATATGCTAGATACTGCTGGCTTTTTAGCAGATTGTAACCTTGATAAATAGATGTAACAGTTGATACAACTGGAGTAGATCCCCCTACTTTTCTACGCGATTCCCTTGCCAGGTTCAATTGCACCATTAAATGGTAATCTGGTTTTCCATGTTAAACCACTAACTTATTCGGCAGCCCACCCCCTCAACCTTTCTTGATGGAAAGTCCTCTTAGAATGTTAAGCTGTTCGTGTATTTGACTTTATTTCGCTTATCACAGATAAAGAATCTCTACCATTCGTAAGGATCGGAATAATTTTAAAAAAGCAAAACATAACGGAAATGGTTGGTAGTCTTCTTTTGGGAATAATAAATACTTCTGAATGGGGGGGGGACAACAGGAATTAACCGTGAACCAGACTGAACAATAGACGATAAAATCTTAAATATATTCGCAAGTTTTTTTTATAAGCGATTATTATACGTAAAAATCTCAGACGGAAGAATGGAATTTTGTAAACATTTTTATTCCCCCCACCCCCCTCAGTGGGTCGTGGTAAGCCGTTGACAAGTCGTGGCAAACGTTGACCGATCTGCGAAGATAATAAGGTTGGGGAGCCCTACTCAAGATCATTTGTGAAAACTAACATTTAAATAGCATCATATAAAAAAACGGCAAGGAATTACTGATACATGTTATAAACAAATCCGGCTAAACTGGACGAAACTCAACGCACCAACTCCATCGTCACCCATCAAAATTCAACACCATTCTTCCAGCCGCACTGGTAGCGTTATTATTTCGAACAATCCAAAAAAAAAAAACAATTTACATAGGCATGATTTATAGTCGATAAGACGCGTTTGCAATTACTTTTTAATCGCCAAAGCCGAATCAAGTCTTCTGAAATTAAAAAGTCCCTTTAAGGTGCGGCTTATACAAGACCACCGCCTATGAACAACAGAATATTAAAAATAAAAATATAAAAATGTGCGGACCTCACACATTATTTTATATTGATTTCTTGGCAACAATTTTCTCTGGGGTATCTTGTTTCTTAATAGAGATGAGGCTTATCTCTCTCTCAAAGAGATAGATCCATCCAGCCGGAGGAAATTAGAACAAGCGACACGAAGTTTTCATCTTTCCTATTGGGTGGTCGAATCTTCCTCGATGGAAAAACTAGTGACTACCTTTCCACGCGCAAGACTGCCCCTATTGAGACGTCAATCGATGAACGGATCAATCAGTAACGATTAATCGCTATATGGGCCATTTAAGGCTCGACCTGGTGGGTAACCGATTTCTTTTTTGTTACCTTAACTTTGAAAGCGTGTGTGTGCCTCTCCATCTGAGCCTGCTTCGAATTAAAGGGTGGAGTAGATGATTCCTGCCGGTATTAGTTTCGTTCTAAAATCGCGCCTGCAAGGCAGGGTGAGGCAGCCACGAGGAACCAATGAAGAAATTCTATGCTTAATCAATTAAAAAGAACGTGTCCTCCCCCCCCCCGGTTCGGGATTCGCGCCTGATTGATGTGTTGGAATGATAGACTGGGCATGCGCAGTCGTCGCGCCCTCGCTGGGTGTGAACTTTAATGAATATTTAGTGGTGTCACTCAGAAATATGGTTTAAACTAACAATGTGGCACGGAGAGGTTTGATTATAAGCATTATCTTATTGACAGAGCCCTTCAGGGGAGGATTGAAGTGAAGTGAAGCGGTGAAGGTATGTATCTCGACAACATGCCGCCTTTTTAGAAACTGAAATGCTAATGCAATGAGTCACGATTGTATCAAATTATACCGAGTCTCAGACAGTGCTCGATGAATCATAACACTTATTTTTTGTGGCATTGAAACAGCAACAATGTTTGACAATGAGATTTATATAACGATATATATATTTCTGAACGTCTAAAAATAAAAGTAAAAAGGGATTTTTTAAAATTTTTTTTTAGTTTACGTAAAAAACTATGAAGCTACTGTTAAGTAAATTAGAGACTATTATATGTATTTTAAAATATACCGTAAAAAAATCCTGAGTATAACGTCGCATCATGCGCACTTATACTTTCAAGCAGTAATTTTTAGGTATATTCACCGTATATAACGTGCACCTTCTCTTTTACAAAGAAACCTGAAATGTATGTGCGCAATGCTCTTATGTTTTGAAGTCATTTTTTTTTTAAATTCCAGGTAGTATTCCAAACCTTAGAAAAGGATAGAACACTTCTCTCTCTCTCTCTAGAACTACACAACCCTTTAAGTGTGTCCCCATAAGGAATGTCATTTCTTCTTCTACGCTCATCTGTTTTTTTCTTTTTTCTTTTTAAAGCTCTCACTTTTATACCCTGGGTATAACGCGATACGCTATTCTATCTTATTTTTTGTGTTTACAGTGTGCGTTATACACTGGATTTTACGGTACTTATTAGTGAACTATAGATCATCCAATAGATAATTATCCCAAATTTTCTGCTCTGGCATAATAATCCGTGGTAGCCTAGTGGTCATGGTCACGGACTCGTGATCTGAGAGTCACGAGTTCGAGACTAGTGCCATTACACACACATCGCGTAGAGGGGCTGATGCTTAGGTTTAAGTCTTTTCGTTGGTGTTGAAGTTTGGAGAGGGAGGTGCCAGCTTAGGTGTCGTCCGTCACTTTTCTGTGGCTCTTAACTACGATGTCCGTTGCCACTAGTGTGACGTGAATAATTTTATTTTTAGGTTTCTATTGTCAACAGACCTCTTAATTCTGAACATCGGTAAGAAACAACGAAGAACGATACATAAGCTGCCACTTGTCTCAAATGAGAACCAACAGGAGGACATTGAGCCTCGAAACCTGTATCGGTCTAATCTACACGGCGGGTCTTCAATTGCATTAAGACTCGGACCGCGACACTCCGGCTACGAGTTCATGACCATAACTACTAGCCTACCGCAGCAGCACTCGATTGAAAGTCACTCTTCTCATTGCAACAGTGGACCTTGCGAGGGCTTTGAAATCCAATGTGAAGCAACCCCATTATTCAACACGGTGACCTTTGGTGGAACAAGAACTAATGGACCACTCCCTCAAAGCGACGTTCTGGAATCCATCACTTCCTCTTAAATATTCGAGAGAAATTAGCTATTTCATCAACTATTCTTGCAACACTACCATACAATATATCACTATGATCTCTTAATTTATTCAATGTAGCTGACCCTTAACGTTTCCTTTTTAAAAAGTATCAAGCGTTTTACACTACAGTATTACAACTGGTCTCAGAAGAGGAATCTTATTCCACCCTATTCACCAATGGTATGCAGCTGTCCACCTGCTCCGTGAGATGACGTGTAGCCCGGAGAAAGCGCGCTCCTCTCCAACGGGGAGCAGATGCGCTCATTTGCGCTCCCAGGTGTCTGCTACGCTATCTGGCGCGGACGACTACGGAATTTTCTCACGGCCTTCCTCAGCTATGCATGGAAGCACCTGAGATGCCACACAGGGTTGCCGCAATTCACCTCGGCAATCACGCTTGGCGAAAAGGCGATTTTTTTTTTCGCGTGCGAGGAGATGTGTTTGTCAACATTGATGAGCAAAATAAAACTGTCATTTTTATTCAGAATTTTTTTTTTCTTCAACACCTTATATTTTTAGATGATATTTGGTCGCGAAAAACCTTACTTAGGATAAAATAGAAAGCACAACACTATATTTTATGATAAATTAAAAAGGCAATACAATATGTGCGTTGTTATTTTTGAAAATATCTACAATTAGGTACTATAAATTACCGTAAAATACGGCGTACAACGTGCACTTTTAATACAAAAAAAAGTTAGAAATTCAGTGGTGAGAGTTATACGCTGAGTATAAAAATGAGAGATTTAAAAACAAAACAAAAAAAATGAGCACAGAAAATAATTAAGACCTACATACATCGAAATACTGTTTATTTAAAAGGAAAGATATTTTCCATATGAATTTTAAGGGTTGTAGTTTTAGAAGTATACTATTTTTTTTTCTGAAGCTTGGAATATGTAACACCTCGAATAAATAAATTATTTCAAAACATAAGAGCATTGCGCGCGTACAGACCTAAAAATTGAAAATAGCAGCTTGAAAGTGTTTGTACACGTTATATAAGGCGGTGTGCGTAATACAGCAGTGCGCGTTACACGACGAATATACCAAACAATTAAAAATTGCAGCTTGAAAGTATGCGACAGATCTCGTAATTTTGAGCTACAGTCAAGTGACGAGGAAGACACCTGAACCAGCACCCCACCGATGTGAAAACTTTGAGCTCCACTACACGGCAAGTCTTCAATGGAATCAGGACTCGAACTCACTATTTGATCACGAGTTCGAGATAATTGTGCCGGGCTGAAATAGGCGGGAAAAGGCTAAAAAAAATAACATGTAGCGTAAAAATAAAAATAGGGGAGATGTAAATTTTTTTTACAGCAAAGGGGGAGGAATTCTCTTTATTACAATAGAAGTCACATGAGAAATAAAATTAACAACTGACCACTGATTTTACATTGTAGCTACTGTTCACCATTTTCGATTCAACCAATCAAAAAGGACAATGAAACACATTTTGACCAATCTGTTCATTTAATTTGAGACGAATTCAATTTTTTTTTCACGTTGACTTGCAAATATACTTAACAAGTACACATGCAAACTTTCAAACTTTTTTATTGCCTGAGATCCCCCCCCCCAAAAAAAATTGCGAAACAATAGTCTCACAAAAAAAGCGATAAACAGCCAAATGTGTATGCCCTTCGCAACCATTGGGTTCGCAATCTACCGAAGCTTTTTACACCTGGCGCGAAATTTCAGGAGGGGGGAATATTGAAAAGGGAAAAACGACGGTAAGGCGAAGGAGGCAAAAACTGACGCCTTCATATAACCCCCTAACACTTCTTCACCTTCCTCCCCATTTTTTTCCCTGTGCGGTAGGTAGTGCAAGGGGCGGCAGCAGTATATATACAGAAGTTCTAGCCATTTTTCGATTACAATGAACAGATTGAAGTGAGTTTAAAAAGATCAGTCTGCTTAAGCGCAGTTAACACCTGCTGTTGGAAATTCTTTGCGCCCACATCATTTTTTTTTTTTTTCCTTCTCTCTTGTAAGGGGTGCGCGTAAAGTAAGACGAGAAGTTGAGCAAACGATAAAAATGCAGAGGGGGCAGGGAGATAGGGTCTTCAGAAGAGAGAAACGTGCGAGAAAGTCAGTAGGTGAAAAAAAATCATGGTATGCGGCACATGTGAGGTATATCCCCCACCCCTCCCTGCCAACAATAGAAAGATAAATTGTTTGTAGTAGTGAGTTTTCTAGTTCAGCTGCTCTGTTTAATTTATTCCGTTTGTTTATTTATTTATCGTTTTCTCTTATAATAGTGATGTATATTGAATGTTCTGTGTATTCTAAATGAAGTATGTTTATTGATAAATAAGGAGTTCATTAATCAACTTACCGTAAAATAAGGCGTATAACGCGCAGTTATAACGCAAAAAATAAGATCGAAATTTACGGGTGCGCTTTATACTTTGGGTATAAAAATGATAGCCTTAAAAATAAAAAAGGGATGAACAAAAAATTATTTGACATCTGCATATATCGAAATACGGTCTATTTAATAGAAATGATAAATCTCTTAAAAGGATTGTAGTCATAGAAAAAAACTTTTTTTTTTTCTTCAAGAAGCCGGGATTCTATATCTCGAATAAATTATTTCAAAACATAACCGCATACGGACATTTCAGATTTCTTCTTAAAAAAGGGGGTGCGCGTTGTACGACAAATATACATTTAAAATTAAAAATTACAGCTTGAAAGTACAGGTGCGAGTTTTACACCAGAATTTATGGTATATTTAAATCCAATATATTGGAAATTAAATATTTATTGTTTTAAGTCGAGGAAGTCTTATATCACATTCTTTCTATTTAAGGCGAAATTGGATGCAGATATTCCTACCGAAATCCTACACCATTATCCGCACTCACCCCCACCCCCCTAATTAAGAGATTTAAATTTTTAGGATAAAAGTAACGCCACGGTACATTTTTTCAGCATGTCTTTTAAAAATGTACAGAAAACACCCCTCTAAAACTAAACTCAGTGGGGCAACAGCCCATGGAGGGCCACGGCCTATATATACTGTGCAGATCTCAGTTTTCATGACCTTGGGCACTGGGGTGCATGAGCTGATGTTCCAGGTGATCAGTCTGACGCAAAACCTCTGCAAGCTTGGTACTAATTTATCAACCTACTTACTGGATGAAAGGTTGAGTCGACCTAGCCCAGCCCGGGATTTGAACCCGGGACCTGTGGTGGTGTGTAAGTGCGAAACGCTACCATTCGGCCACTGGGCTTTTATAACATCCCCCCCCCCATAAAATTTTTATGTATACACCACTGATGACAACAATAGCTAAAATACAGCCTGCAACACATAAATTAATTGAATAATACAGTCCTTTTTATCAGAAAGCATCCTAATATAACAAAATCAAATCCACTTGTAAAAATGTTTATAGTGTTAGTCTGATTCGCAAATGGATAACTATATAAAAACGCATACTACTTAATTCCGCGTAACAAATTCTGCTGTATTAAGTATTTTTTGCTGAATATATTCTAGAAAAAGTAGTATGGAAGAATTGAAGTTTACCTCTGAGACAGCTAGGGAGACCTTTAGTTCTTAGCCTCGTCAGCAGAGCACTGTGTAAGTAGTCAATGTATCGAATGGCTTCTTCTATTACAGTCACCTGTGTAAGAGAAAAGAAAGTTGTAAAAACAAAGCTCAAAAAAATATAATAAATTCTTTATTTATATGCAATACACAAATTTTATCTGTTAGGAACTGGAGTAGTTTTTACTATCAATATCGCTAAAAAAAGATGGGTTTTACTTTTATAAACGCTGTACTTTAAATTTGTGCGAGTGAGTGAATATAAACGTCGTATTGTTCAACTATATATACAAGAGGACTTTTGGCGACGGATCGCGTAATTTTGAACCATGGTCAAGTGAAGCGGTCTACACCTGAGCTGCCCCTCCCTCTCCTTTACCACACCACACCAACGAGAGGACGTTTGAGCTTTCGACAGATTTAACGTGCATCGCTTCCCTACACGTCGGGTCTTCAGTGGTACTGGGCTCGAAATTATGACACGCTAACCATGATCCGATGTCTTGACCACTTGGCTACCGCGGCCACTGAATTTGTGCGAAAACTATTAGCGACGTATTTGGGCCTTAGTCATATGACGAGGAGACCCCCCCCCCCGATTCTACAAACTTCTATACCATAACAACGTGCAGTGGCGTACACAGGAATTTTTCAAGGGTGGTGGGAAGTCCATGGTCAGAAACAAAAACAGTAAAAAATTAATTATTGAATGAATAATTAGCATTCATTAATAGAATTAATTATTAATAACTAATAATTAGATTTTAGGTATTATATACATAGGATTATATAACCAATCGTAAGAAAATCAAGGGCTTCGGGGGGATCCGGATCCGAGGATCCCCCTCCCCTTGTGTGCGTCTTTGCCAATGTGAGGATGTGACAGTATAAAATAATTTTTGTGACTAATTTTGTAGCTGTTCCATCCAAGATATCGGATATCTTCACAATTTTTAATTTTTTTTTTAATCCAATGGGCTGCATTTTGGCGGTTTAGCCATTGAAGACACGGCGATCTCGAGGTGTGAGAGCCATTTCAAATTGAAAGCGCCATCTAGTTGCCGCTCAAGCTACCGAATCTTTGATGCTCGAGTTTATTCAATGCAAGCTCTTGTCGGATGCTAAATATTGCCGTGTTTTAATCTGAAAGTACAAGAGCCAAATAGATACTCCAGGAATCTTTTACATGCCATATAATCATGTGACATGCGTGCCCACGATCAGAAAACCTATCGACTCCTGTCGAGATTTATGGATCAAAATAAATGTCTGATAAAGATGGAAATTTCTTAATCACATATAAACTTAACAAAATGAGAGCATTTTTAACACAGATGAGAATAACGATCTCTTTTTCACCCGTCGCCTTCGGCTAACGTTTTACCAGAAACTTTATCTGCTTTATACTGCGAAAAAAAGCTACAAAAACATGAAATGCAGAAAAATACACATTGCCCATTTTATTATTTTTACGTTTTCTTTAAGCTCTGTGCTATGATTAATGATAAAAACTCGTTGATAGCTTCTTATTAGCAATAAAAAGAAATTAGAAAAGAAGAAACAGACTTAGCAGTAGTATGTGATTACTGTTAATAGTCCCCCAACTGTTGGGTTTTTTCCCCCAGACACATTAACATTACTTAGAGTAAAAAGAAAGACATCTCATTTTTCGAAACAGATTGTCATTGCTTATCGAAGGCATATTATTTATTTTTTTAAACATCTGTCCACGAAAAATAGCAGTTTTTTGCGATATCCATTTAGATGCAGTGATTGAAACCTAGCTGGGGATATTACGGACACAATACGTAGTTCATCCTGTCACCTTAATAACCCCTTTAGACATAATGAGCATAAGATTTTCTATTGATAAGAGCTTCGAACACCAGACACAAAAAAAGAATGATAAAAAAATGGTCGCTACCAAACGATTTTAGTCTATTCTTTGGGAGGATGCGCCACTTTTTTTCGAATATTATCATGATTGCTGCATCATTTTTGCTAATGATGTAGGATTCTTCAAAATATTATCTCCTATTTGGTGGCATTTGAGGCCGGCGTGTCACGAGTTCGAGTCCAGTGCCGCTCAAAATCCGCCGTGTAGAGGCACTGATGAACTTAAAATCTGTCTGGGCTTAAACGTCCTTCCGTTGGTTTGTGTGAAAGTTAGGAGAGGGGCGTGTCAGCTCAAATATCGTCCTAGTCACTTGACCATGGTTGACTTCACCAAAAGCCCTCGTGTACCTGAATAGTGCGACGTTAATATATTTACTCTTTCAATCAAAACCGAACTGCTTGTTAACGTAAAACAGCTTTTCATTTTTGAATTGTGAGAAAGGTTAATACATAAAATTCGTGTGCTTTCTGGTTTTTTAATTAAGTATTTGTTAGCATTAATTAATAAAATAAATTATTAATAAATTTTATTCAAGAATATGTTTGGCGGCACCTTGGGGTATGATACGAGAATGGAGGACTCTCGACGCTTCCCCCTTGAAAAATTCATGCGTGCGTCACTTAAGGGCGGGTTTTCAGGCATAAGGTTCCGAACCCGTGATTTAACAAGGCCGGCCACTGATTTGCGACCTTGACCACTCAGTGGTGTCGTTCTCGTCACTTGAACATGGTTCAAAATAAGAGGTCTGTTGCCAAAAGCCCCCGTGCGACGTTAATATTCACTCTCTTTTTTGAACACTCAGCAACCATAGCTTTTAGCAGCACCAGAACTCAAAGTATAAGGACTTGAGATTTTTTTTTAAAAAAAAGATCCATGTAATAAATAAATGATAAGGAAAATGATTCATGTTTGTCAAAATTAAAAATAATTATTCTTTTACGTTTTAGTTTTAGCACGACTTTACAAAACTTGGGTTGGGGTATTCTCCTCCCCCCACCCCATGACTGGACAATTTACGCTACACTTAAAATATATAAAAACGCTTAGTGATCCAAAAAAAAAACCCGGGATCCCCTCCCCTTCGGTTGTCACTGACCCTTTCTAAGAAGGGGTCAACCACGCCAAAACCGGAAACTTGCCGTCACCGTTGAGTAAACACGGTGCTGCTGGAACAATGCATCATAACTCAAAAAGTTCTCGACGCCACCACCAGAGAGAGAAAAAAAGTTATGACCCAATTGAAACCTGCTACACTAGATTCATTAAGAAATTCCTTGATAAGATTTTCGAATTATCAGATAATACGTCCAGGGAATAATAACATTGTTCTGACAACTTACTCTTTCTTGAGGTTGAGATCGCAGACGATTATAAAAGCGCCCTCCGGGGGTTTTAAAAGGTGGACAAAAAATTACTAGTGCCCCGTGGGGGGAAATTTACACCAGACGCCGTGTCGGAGTTGTAGAAATTGATTACAGTTTCAGTTTGGGGGGCACTTAACAGGAATAGTGATTACCCCATTGCGTGTTGTGGAGTGCACTCGGTCATGCATGGGTAGACAAGACTTCTTAAAAATATCGATGCGAAAGATAATTTTTATGAGATCAACTTGTAGCAATCTTTATATACAGACTCCTTTTCTCAGATTTGCTTCAATTAGCAAAAGAGGATTTTACTTATATTATCAGTGTCACAGGAAATGGGTAATTATACTCATTAAAAAGTTTAGGAATTGAAAAGCATAAGACAGTAAGGATAAGAGATAAGGATGAACTGACAGTGTATTTTTTACCGAATGAATACAGTTGAATAAGGTGGGAGGGAAGAGCGAACAGCATGATGAAAATGAGTAAACGTTGCACTATAAAACAACGCGTGGAAACGGACCTCATCATTTCGAACCATGGTCAAGTGACGAGGACGACACCCGAGATAGATAAAATACCGAACCATCTCGCTATTTTAAAACATGTTTGGGTACCGAAAAAGATAAAGCTAAAAACAGATCACGTTCATGCTTCTAAATTAAAACTGTCCCAAGAAAAACACGGAGCAAGGTATTTAAAAATGTAATAATTTCCATTATTTGCAAGATATCTTCTAAGGCCGCGGTAGCCTAGTGGCCAAGGTAATGGACACGTGGCCGGCGTGTCATGAGTTCCAGCCTAGTGCCACTAAGACCCACATTGCAGTGGGACTGATGCACTTTAAATCTGTCGGTACTCAAACATCCTCCCATTGGTGTAGTGTGGGAGATAGGAGGGGGTGTCATCTCTATGTCGTCCTCGTCACTTGACCATGGTTCAAAGTTACGAGCTCCGTTGCCAATAACCCTCGTGGAGCCTTAGAACGCGATGTGTTGTTTTCTTTAAAGTTATATTGAAAGTTTAACTGCCACCTCTTTACAGGGAAAATTCGACATACAGATTAGTTATAGTATACTATATAGTAAGGGTTTTAAGCGGGTAAAAAGAAAGCTAATATTTGTATTATCAGTGTGAAGATTTATTAACCAGCTAGATAGCGATTCCTCGCTTAGATTCAGGCGTATAACTTATTATTATGATATTTGTCCGGCCAACATGAACCGAGCTTTGGATTCGAACTGTCTGTAAAAGAGAGGAGGAGCTTCGTCGGTTTATTAGGAAACTCCAGAGTCGGGAGAGCCAGCAAATCTTTTGGATCAGATAAGTGTTTTTTGATTATTTAGTTGGATAATTTATCTCTTTCTCTCTTTACGTAATATTTAATAACCAAGTGATTAATTGCGCTTACGATTATTTTTTTACAATTTAATGTCATTAGATTCGAGCCCTAATCCTGCAAGTACGGAACTCTTGGAGTTGAATAACTTTTTGGAGGGTGGAGCAGTTACAAACTTTTGCAACATATACGAATAAAAATAAAATCATTCATTAACTTTTAGGATATATCTGTTTGAACAGCCCGTATAAACTTTTCAGAGCTGTGTGCAGCATTATAATATAAGTTTGAACATTGAAAACAGCCACTATTCAAATATGACAGCTTATTTTAAACGAAAGTAACATACAAAGCCAGTAATCTCGCGGTATTTCAATTTATATTAGAAATTTATGAGCCACCGAGTTAAAAATTATTAGAAACAACATAGTGACGATATTAGGGACATCTTCGTTATACGAGGTTGAGCAACTCTTAACGGAAAAACAAAAGTGTTCTCAATTTGTATACAAATGTTCAACACAGTTACTGATGCATCTCATCAGAGTTTTTTAAATTTCAAAATTATCCTCGAATACCATGTTTTACACTATAACTTATATAGTAAATAACTAGTTAAGCATTACGATGCAGAAGACGGAAAAAGCATCATGTTTTACACCAGAAAAGAATGGATCCACTCGGGAAAAAATCAGTAGTACATAATAAAATATATTGGCGTTCTCTCTAAGAAAATGAAATAAAAAAATCTCCAATTCAAAAAATATGTTCCGATCTCCCGATCTAGAATCTTATTTTTTAATCAATAAGTGAACACGGTCTTCACATTGATCGACTGGTGTCATTCCAAGGCCAAGTGTAGACTAATGGTGAATTTTCGAATCTTTTAAAGAATTTACGTGGGAAAACTCCTACTCTTTTTCGTTTTGTATACATCAAAAATCTATATAGCAAATATTAAACTTCAACAATTGACTCGGTGATTTACATTCTAAACATTTTACATCGTAAAAAGCAAGAAAACTATAAATAACAGACCTCTTTATGCATACATTAATTTACCATTTTAAAATGAGCATAAGCATACGAAAAAAATACCATTTTTTTTTTTTTTAAACTCAAGTAATAATTTAATCTTTTGGACTTACTTTGGAGACGAGTGGCTTAGTGGCGATGGAAGGCACCATATTCCTCAGCCTCTGATATTCCATTCTCCTCACCATCCTCCTCCTCCTCATCTTTTCTTTGCGCTGTTTGAGGAGAAGCACCTCCCTCCTTCGGCGCGAGGAGGCAGAGATGTGAGAGAGCCACAGCGGAGGAGTTGCAGTCGCCTGCCGGTTACTTTCGACTAGCACGCCGGTAGATACTGCGCCGTCTTCCGTCAACTTCAGATCGCTCGGGGAAGTGTCCATGTCTGATCTGTACATGGTCTTCTACTGGAGAAAAAAGAAAAATTGTTAACTTTCGTTGAACCCCCCAAAGCCCTTGATTTTTTTTTCTCGATTAATTACAATCCTATGTATATAGAACATAAAATTTAAGAAGTTTTTGTTTTTATAATTTATTTTATCAAATGCTAAACATTTGTTCAATGATTTTTTTACTGTTTTTTTGTTCTCCTAAATTCGAAAAAATCAAAAGAATATGTAGGATGGTGTATTGGAGGATGATACGAGAATAGTGGGCTTTCGACCCTGGATTGATTTTATAGCCCATATAAGAAAAAAATTTTGGAGGAAATACACCTCCGTATAATATTAAGACATTGACATCTCATATTTTCAAAACATCTGTACATAGTCAAAAAAAAAAAAAAATGGAATGCCTTATGAGTTTTGAATCCGTTAATGCTTGAAACATTTGATTAACCTTCATAAGTCAGGTAAAAAAATCAAGACTTTATATGGATTGCATTTGCTAAATTACTGTTCGTTTATACTTTTTTTTTTTTTGCTCAGTCGGAATGAATCTCTATTTTGCAAATCTCTATTTTACGAACTTTCCCTGGAACCAAGCATATAAAGTATAATGAAAATGAATCTTTATTTAACAAATTTTCCACATAACGAACTTTTTTTTTCTCTTTTTTTTCGTGATTTGGCGATTTTGTTAAATAATGGTCCACTATAATTGCAATCTCAACCATGCTGCGTATTTGGAACAAATTCCAATCCCATACAATCTAAATGACTTTCAACTTCTTTTAAGCAAGTAAACCTGTTTCAACTAAAATTCTTTTTGGTTTAATTTTTAACCCCTTCTTCGTATTTAGTAACCAATGTCATGTACATGCAAAAAATAATATTCCATGCTAGATGCGTCGAGTAAGATTCTTGAATTATAATGTCGCAATGCAAATGATTCATGTACTTTTGTATTAAATTCCTACTAGCACTTAAAAAATATAAGAAAAACAAACAATAAAACGAGCATTTAGAAAGAGAAATGAAAATTTTTCGATTGGAATCCAGGGAAGAATCAATTAGGATTACTCAGATGAAAATCACAGAAAAAATATATTCTGGAGATAAAATTATACAATATTATACAATAACGTATATAGCATTTTATAAACAATTATAATACCATAACAACTAGATTAGAAGCAGTGTCGTATACTGACATCTTTTATGGGGGCGGGTTACATTTTAAAAACACGTAGAGTAAGGCACAATTTTCTGGTGTATGGGGACTGATGATCCCTCTCCCCATACTTGTGCACGCCATAGGTATGAGGGATGTAGACAGAATTGTCAAGGCACTAAGTCAGGGGTGGCCACTTCGGAAAGACATAATCCCGTGGGCTGCAAACAAATACTATATATAAGTAGAGCACACAACAATTTTTCGGGGGGGGGGGAAGTTCATGGTCGAAAGTCCCCCAACTCGTATCATACCTCAAAGCAACACCAATTGATTCTTGTGATTTTGTTAACAAAAAACAGTAAAAAACAAATTATTGAATTAATAATTAACATTAATTAATAAAACAAATTGTTAATTACAAATACTTAATTAAATTTTACGTTATATAATATATATATGTATAGAATTATCATCAATTGAAAAAAACTCAAGTGCTTTGGCGGGTGTCCGGTCCCCACACCCCCCTTGTTTTCGCCACTGCTATATATAATGCATTTGGACGTATTACAAACATTTAATTAGAGTGAAAATTTAAAACGAAAAATTATTATTGATTCACATAATTTTTCAAGCATCCGAAGATACATGATTTCATAATAATAATAACGCAATGATCAAATATGCAGCTCTAGCAGTAAAGTTGCAGGAATCAAGCGTGATGCTGCGGGGGTCGCAGCAATACAATACTGCTCACTTCTAAATATGTATAAAAACAAAAGTAATGTAATGAAATAGAAACAGTTATGGGGTATATTCTTTACAAAACAGTACGCTAAAAACAAAAATATTGCACAAAATAATCGTAGTTTGTTAAAATTGTAATGAATCTCGTTGTACCCTCTCGAAATCAGGGGTTGGCCACCCTAGTTCGAAATCCTCACGCTGGAAGTTGCTTGGAGTATGAGGTGCCAGCTTAGATGCGCTCCACGTCATTTAATCGAGGCTCAGAATAACTAGAACCTTCGGGGTTTAGTTATCAATTAGAAACAATTAAAAACATTGTATTTAAAAACTCAAAAAGCAGCACCAATTTCGGAATGATTCATCGATTGGGTAATGCGTGTTGAAAAGTTTTTATGGCTACAATTTTCGGCATTATAAAAACAAACGAAACAGGAGCACGATTCCCTTATCAAATCAAACAGAAAACAGGTGCTGCCAATAATTGCATCCTACTTAAAGGCCAGAGGAAAAAAAGGAACTCTTGTCATTTATGCTTGAACACATCAAATAAATGACTGCCGATTGCTTCCGCAGTGGAATGTCAGTTCGGAAAGAGGCTTTGAAGTTCCCCCACCCTTTAAAAAAAAGAAAACGAATGCTCGTCCACTTACAAACGAGAAAACAGTTGTATTCAGAATCCCGTTAAACTAGGCGACTCTGAAAGCCCAACTACAAAAAAACTGTTCACTTTTGTAAAAGCGCTTCTCAATTTTATGACTTAATGAGAGGCTTAACAGTCTACATCCCTCCTCAGTTCCTTTGTGGTTCTTTTTTTTATTCACATCTTAATACAATGGTAACGCGTTTTAAGGCCCTTTTCTGATGGGATGTCAATGTACGGGCCCTAATGGGCTTTCGATAATGTGTAGGGTGGCTTTTTGGTTGGAAAATGGATAGCGGCACCGATTTTACGTTTGGAAAGCTCTTTTCTTCTTTATTTTATTACTAAGAAGGTTGAAATCTTGGGCTAATTATTGTCTGCATTCTGCTTTGTAGGGTATGCAATTTGAATTTGACGGGTATATCTTCATTTTTTCTTTTATCCTGTTCGTTTACATTCAAAAACGGAACCTAAATAATGGAAATACTTTCTCCTTTTAGATTAAGGCTGTTCTCGGCTAATGTTAAAGAATAAGAGCCGAATTCGGAATATTCTGTCAGATATAAAATACCGTATAATCCGGCGTATAATGCGCACTTTTAAAACAAAAAATAAGATCGAAATTTACGGGTACGCGTTATACGCCGGGTATAAAAATGATAACATAAAAAATTAAAAAAGAGATGAGCATAAAAAAAATAGACTTCTTACTTATATCGAAATACTGTTTGTTAAAAAGAAATGACATTCTTTTTTTTTAACTTAAATTGTTGTAGTCGTAGAAGTATACTATTTCTTCAAAATCTTGGAATAAGACGTCAAATAAATGACTGCAAAAGTAAGAGTATTGCTCACTTATATTTCAAGATTCTTCGTAAGAAAGGGGACGCGCGTTATACGGCGAATATACCTTAAAATTCAAAAATGCAGTTTGAAAGTATAAGTGCGCGCTATACGCCAGATTTTAAGGTACTCAAACATTAACCCATATTGGCTTAACTATCTTGTAGAGAATCACTTATTTTATCGCACTACTTACTTTTATCCGAGTTGACACATATTTTCTTTTATAAAATGTGTTTAGATTTTTCCTCCTATATCGTAATTCTAAATGAGCTATACCTTTACAATTTAAAAGTAAAAACTAATTACTTATGAATATTTTGAAATTTTAAAAGCACTATATTTTTAACAAATGCATGAGTTACAAAGTCAGAAGTTTTTATAAAAAATGTGGCATTTTTTCTGTCCGAAAATGTGATCCACGTTGAGTTAGCGCTCTTATGCATGTGGCGAAAACAGGCTAATGATTCAACAATAATTTTTGTAAGTAGCAAAATTTATTGAATTCATCCTAATAATCTAAATTAGGAGGGAAGGATACCCCCCCCCCATCCAGCTAACGGCGGGCCAACCCCCATTGTCTAATATAAACACTTGTTCACAATGCTCAAATTGCACGGGGAAAGTTAAATTTTACTAATTGAAAGCCGTGTTCCCTCATCGGATAAACACTTAACATCAACTTTTCTGTTTGTAGAACCGTCTTTTGTTGAAAAGATAGCAGCTAATTCACTGATGACGATTTATTATAAACTCTGCACAGATTATAACTCTTGATTTTTACTTTGATTTTCGTACAAAGTTCTATATTTTTCTGCACATGGTTTTTTATGCATAATGGGCTGTGAAACTTATTAACTATTTTTGCACGTTCATGCAAACCCTCACCTTCCAAACTGTGGCTTTTCTCCTTCTGTTGTAAAGATGTAATGATTTTTATTAACTATATACCTTTTCTTTCAATAAATTTATTACAGCATCACGAAAAACTTTTTTTTGTTTAAGAAAGAGATTTTTTTTCTGGTGTTAAAATACGTTTCAAGTATTATATCCCAAAATTATTAAGTTAAGGTTATCTTCATCAAATACGCCACAGCCTGAACTAAACGCGGAGGATATTTTGAAACAGAAAACCCTCTCTCAATTTGTATGATTTGCAATGTTATAGTTCCTACATCTATTTATAATACAGCTTTTTTAATGTTTCAAAATATTCCATGAACAGTTTTTTTTTTCAATGTGACACATAAAGGGATAGGGGGAAAAAATGCGAAACACATTTATAACAGAAAAAAATGGATAAACTCTGATAAAAATGAATATGATAAAATAACCAATTCCCTGTGGGATAACGATACCAAAATATATTAATGTTGGAGTACTTATATATCTGAAAAATATTACAAATTTGGGTGCTATTTAACATTAAGAGAAGACAATCATAAATGAGTTTTCATATATGTTCCAAGGAAAAACTTTTGTTTTATTTTTTTTTAACTGCCTGAATTTTAAAGAAAAAAGTGAAGCATAGAGAAAGAAGAATATGCGCTATAAACATCTAAAATTTAGAATGAAAATGAGTACATTTTTTTATCCGAAAATCTGTTTTCCAAATCTATATCACGTTCTTTGCGCATAACACGGAGACAGTCTACTCAGAAAACTTTTCGCGATTTTTTCATTAGCTCTACAAAATGACTGAAACTAATTGATTACTTGAATTATATTCTAAAGTATAAATATGTACATTTGGCTAGTTTCATTTTTTTTAATGGTTTCATGTCAATTAGTCACGCGTTCGGCTAGTAATAGAAGCATAATTAAATAAATTATTAATTCTTGGCCCCTTTAAAAATTTTAACCATGTTAGACAAAATTATTTGTCCGTGTTCTAATTACTATGAAGCCCTGGAGTAAGTACTATACGCAAAAATAGACTGTACTAGATGAAGCACTTATTGTTGTAAGACTATGAACTGGATACACAAGTTAGTATTTACATTACAAGAATTTGAAAAATTTTAAATAATTTTTCACTTTTTTCCGTTTTATTAGATTTATCATGTTCATTAAAAAAAAGTGGCTCTAGCACTGGTTTCAGTGCATAAAATTGTAATAATTTCAGCACATTTTTTTTTCCAAAACAGTCTTTTGATTCTTAAGCATACAAATTTCACAACTGTAAAATCTAAAAGCTTATATTAGAAAAAAACTATTCTATACTTTTACGCACTGAAAATTATCGAACATATTTCAATAACCTAATACAGAAAACTTCTCTAACATAATTCAAATTTCTTGAACTTGCATTTCTAAAGCATGCACGGCAAAAAAGAAATTACACAATTTGCAAAATCTTAGGAGTATATATGTTTTGTAAAAAGTTTTGAGTTAAAACTCTTTCTAAAATAAATTCAAAGAAATGAAAAGTTTTACAAAAATCAATAATAAAATATTGAAAATTACCTCTAATCAAACCAGAACACAAATTTATATATGAATATATAGTTAAAAATGCATAAAATTCCTTTGTATCGTGATATGTAACAATCATTACTAAATACATATGAAATCAACCATTTTCTTTTAAAATAAGAACAATTTAAAGAATGGTTTTTTTTAATAATCGTTGAAAATAACTTTACTTTTCGTTCTACATTTAAGAGCATGCATACCCATTTTAAATGTACAGTTCTTAAAAATTGAAAACACAAGATCACATAATATATAGATAAAATAGAAACAAAAAATTTTTTCAATAAATTCAAAAAAGGGTTCATGTATTCCATGAACTATAGTAGTGTATACATTTTTCTTTTAAAGCAACTCAACAGAAATAATTTATGCGTCATTACAAATATAATGTTAAAATGTCAAACGGAACAATTTAAAGGAAATTATTAATTAGTATTTTATACGAATCAATATTCAAAAAATAAGAATATTAATTTCTATTCGTCCAACTAAAACATCAATCAAAAAGGGAATATCTAGAATTTAAAAATTAATGCATGGTTGCTTGCAACGTATTTTATACTGTTAACAATAATGACAAGCGCTGGTTCGAATATGCAAACAATAATTAATTAGGAAGACTATCCCAAATTTTATTCCAAAAAAATTGATAACTATATAAACATATATTTAATTTTTAACCTAATCCTTAAAAAAAAACAATGTCATATGTAACAATATTCAAAGATTAAAACTTACCAAAAAGAATACAGTTTCCAAGTCCGAAAAATAAAAACCAAAATAGTTTTATATCACAGTGAGAAAAAGAATTCTATATATGCAGCTGTTGTCTTTTCGTACGAATGGAATGGAAAATTAATTTCTTTAAGAACTCGAAGTCACAATAAATAAATCACATTCGATTAAAAAAATTTATCAGGTGCGGATTGTTTGCATGACTCATTCATAAACAATTTGCATTCCTATTTCATGGATCCGGATCCGTCGCGATGAATTAATTTCGGGAGCTCTCCGAAGCAGATGCTACCAGAACGAAGAGATCCGGAGTTATGGTGATCAACGACGGTAGCATTGAGTTAAGCGCTATGGAGGTTTGCTGGTTTGTTCCCGGGCTCGGGTTTGGCGACCATCGCGCCAAATCGAGAATTTGATCGCCAACGAATTCTGGGAATAACTTTCCGATAGCGTAATGTTTTGAATGTACTAGGTTTTTTTTTCCCCCGCAAAAGATTATTTTGAGTTTACTTTTTTGAATGCCTCCAAATTGTTTTAAAGGAGGAGGGCGAAGGAAATATAAATACTTTACTTAGTCAAAATTTGGGAAAAAAATTTGTGTGTGTGTATATGTCGCGGTACAAAAAAACATTTTATTTTATGCAGTGGCGTACACAAGGGGATGTTGACCCCCCCCCCTCTCATTGTCCAACAAATTTTAATTTTTACCTCAAAGAATATCCTTTAGCGTGGTTTTACTTTCATTTATGTCTTTTACATTCATCTGCCTGTTTTTTAGAATGCCTCCCCATAAAAGAGGTATGTGTACGAAGAATGCGTTTTTTATGTATTCGAGGTTTTAATTTTTTGGTTTTTTTTGTTATGAAATGCCAGGGATGGTTTGAGTTAAGAGCAAAATATTTTTGAATATTTATATTTATAATATTCTGTGAATATTATAAATGGAATATTTCCATTTATATGTTATTCTATTTATAATTTATATATTTAGAATACATGTTTAATAAATTTTTTTCAAATTATGTACATGAAATTTTACTGCCAAAATTTACAAAACCAGCATTATTTAAATGCGAGTTAATGCGTTAAGACGTGATAAGACGCGAGACAAGACGTGATTAAAAACTGAATTAAGAAATTCAAGCAAATAATGCATTTTATTTCACATAAGAAATCCCTTTTGTGTAAGGAATTTTAATTATTATTGCTATTATAATAATTGCTCAAAATGGTGAAAACTAGGGGGTTGGGGTTCCCCCCTTCCTCCCCATAGATCAACGAATTTTTAATTTTCACCATAGAAATCACGCCTCGGCTCTTTCGTCTGCGTGTTTCATAGAATGTAAACTCCCTACCTCCATAAGAGAAGTCTATGTACGCCACTGGCTGTTCCCCAGTGGAGTAACGGAGAATATTAGGGCACCACTGCAAAGGGTGCCCCAAGCCAGATCTTGCGACAACAGAACCATAATATCACATAGGCTTCGCCCCCCCCTAGAACCCTGCCCCCCCCCTCCCCGATGCGGGATGTACATTACGCCACTGCTGTGTTCGACGTCTTTTCTAAATTCTAATGTCGACAATGATCATTGACAGTGGTGGGGAAAAAAGTTCATTAGTTTCTCGAAAAAGGCGATAGATTGCCAAATATGGAACTGAATTCCATCCCCCTTTCTAGTAGGGATTTTTTCACAAATTCTTAACTTTCCCTTTCTCCTTCTCAACGCATAATAATTCCCTAATGTTTCTCCTTTGCATAAAGATAATAGATTCCACTGAAATCACTATGATATTCCTTTTGAGTTAATTTTCGCAAATCTGGGCCCGCACTACTTTTCCTGGGTACTCTCTCCGCGTATGAATACGACCACCTGTTCACCTGTTTAACAGCTGTGAGCAAGGGTGAGCATCGGCATGCAGCCTTGCACGCTTCAAAGGAGCAGCAGCAGAAGAAGAGGGAGGGCAGGCACAGAAAATCGTTTGGCAAAAGACTAGTTCAAGGGGAGGCCGATTTCTAAGAAAGGATAGACTGGACATTCGATACGGAGTCGAGGCGTGGTCAAACGTTCTTGAGGATTGGAGAATTTTTTTCTTTTTCGGTTAAGATTCTAATCGAGGGATATGATATTTTTGAAAAAGGGGAGGAGAAAATTTTAACTTGTGACGTAATTATAAAAAAAACGTATAACATCGTTTCACTATAAAAACATCCTTGAAAAAATTTTAATCTTTTAAAAGGGACTTTTTAAAAATAAAATTGATTTTTGTGATAAAATTGAAAATATTTAAAATTAAATTTTATAATGATATATCTGATAAGGTTTCCTTGAATTATACTTATGCACTAGTTTGATTTTTTCTCTTTTAAATAAAACCGTAAAATCCGACGTATAACGCGCACTTTTATCACCAAAACTAAGATCAAAATTTACGGGTGAGCGGTAGCCGAATGGTCTAGGTATCGGATCATGGCTAGCGTGTCATGAGTTTGATCCCAGTACCACGAAAGACCCGCCGTGTAGGGGAGCGATGCACGTTAAATCTGTCGACAGCTCAAACGTCCTCCCGTTGGTGTGGTGTGGTAGTTAGGAGAGGGGGTGCCAACTCAGGTGTCGTCCGCGTCACTTGCCCATGGTTCAAAATGACGCGGACCGTCGCCCAAAGCCCTCGTGTTGCTAAGACAGTGCGACGTTAATATTCACTCACTCACTATACGAAGAGTATAAAAAAGTACTATTATTTCAAAAGACTGGGATAATACCTTGAATAAAAATGATTTCAAAACATAAGAGCGCTACATACATTTCAGGTTTCTTCGTAAAGAAGGGGGTGCGCTTTATACGGCGAATATACATCAAAATTTAAAAAATGCAGCTTATAGTAATTGTAGTATAGGTGCGCTTTATACGCCGGATTTTACGGTTAGTTCTTATTATAAATTTATTAAAATTATAAATAAATTTATAATAAATTGTTCTTTTTAAGGGTTTTGTTTTAACTTATATTGCGCTTGTTAGGTAAAGATTATTTTATAACAAAAAAATATCCGATGACTTTTAATTGCTTTGGTTTGGTAAAACAAACGTTTCTGTTTTTTTAAACATTTTTAAAATTTCTTACTGTAACAAATGTATGGAAATTTGTTTGTTAGCCACCAGAGCGGCACCATGTGGCCCACGGGCCAAAGGTTGAGTATCGCTGAAAAAATTAAACATAACAATGACAGTTTTATTGAAGTGAAAACTTCTTTAGCGGCGTTGAGCACTTTTTGGTAGGGGAAAATCTTATGGTTGCGCGTCACCGACATGCTCTGACTGGCGCATGCGCAGTGTGCTGTTCGGCTTAGACACTTTTTGGATGGGTGAGATCTCGTGCGTTCGCGTCACCGACATGCTTAAAGCGGTATATCTGTAGCTTGCAGCTGACGTATAGTGCTGTGCATATCTTCAAGAAATTCAATGGCTTTAGTGAAAAGTTCAAAGTGTGCATTGCTCGTTGCATTGCTGTTGCATTACTGTGCATTGCTCGTTGCGATTCCGAGAATGGGCAATACATATTAATGTGGTTGCCGTTTATATTTCTCCTGAAAAATCTATGAGATCTATACAACAATTTTTATTCGAAAATTTGTTGATTTATACAAAAGAAGGTTCTGAAATACTCGGAAAAAAGATTTGGCGAAAAATATGATAATGTACCGATGATTTTAAGTGGAGACTTCAATATTAACTTTGCAGATGATAAAAATCTACCACTAATTGAATTTCTAAATGAAACACTTAATTTAAATATGTCCAATGATCGAAAACTCAGTACTACAAATATAATACGACAACCTATGCGGTTTTTACGCGATACTTAGATAAATTTGAATCAAACATTCTCCTTTCTTACTTTAGGTACCATAAGCCTATTGTATCTTTTTTAGAACAAAATGAAATAATTGAAAGTACAAAAAGTCTAAGTATTGTTGAAATCAATGATGCAAACAATTAAAATAATGTTAAAAATCAAGTACATTGAATTTTAAGTAAATACAAATACTATCCATAAATAATATGATTGTATATTAATTGTTATTTCAATTGAATTGTATTTATATTTTGTCATGATCTTGTACAGCCCTTAATATATTTGAATAATAAAAAAGAATATAAACATGCATATAATTGTTGCTCGGAGTGTCAATAGATGTGAAAACCAGATTGAAATTGATAATTTTAATTCAAACATTATGAAATTTCAAATTTTAATTCTAAAAGTTCTAAGTTTTCACTTCTATCGGCAGTCTCTCTATAACTGCCATTTTTTTTTTTCAATTTATTTATTGGGCTGTGTTTATATCTATTGCTGGAAAGGCATTTAATTTTAGAATCAATTTAATGAAACAAATGCACCCTTTCACACTTTTCTACATTTTTGAAGTGAAAACTTCTTTAGCGGCGTTGGACACTTTCTGGTAGGGGAAAATCTTATGGGTTCGCGTCACCGACATGCTTATAGCAGTATATCTATAGCTATACAGCTGGCGTATAGTGCTGTGTATATCTTATAAGTGAAATTGAAGGGATTTAGTGAAAACTTCAATGTGTATGTACTGTGCATTGTTGAAATAGTGTTTTTGTTTGATTATTGTTTGAATCATTTGATTGAATAATCATTGTGCAGTTCAATAGTGAGTACTAAATAAATATACTAATATTTTTAAAATAAAAAATAAGTAACAGAAAATTATTTTAAATACTCGTATTTATTTTGGTGTTTGAAAACTTTATTTTGTTTAAAATTATTTTAAATCTTCGTATTTATTCCGGCGTTTGAAAATTTTGTATTATTTATTTTCTAATACTTTTCCTCTGCAATGCATCACGCAATCCGGATTAGCATTTCAGAGTGGTTTAGACGTTTTCTTACTACCGTGGTAAAACAGACTTCTAGTTGTTCAATCATATTTTTATCGTGGATTTTGAAATTAAAAATTTTATATAATCTAATAATATTTCAAGATTAATGTGTTGAAGTTTAAAATATGTTTATTAATGCAAAATTATAGTTTATTACCTTTATCATTAAAATCTTATGTTTAAAATAATGAAAACGGCTCCGACTTTAATTTCATTAAACGTTTTATTTTATTTAAAAATTTAATATTTCGAAATCATTATTTATTAATTTAAATTGTCAAAAAAAAATATGTGCTTTGCTATTTTTTGCAAAATGAAATTTATATCATTCGATTTTACTATTGGAAATTTACGAAAAAATATTGTCATGAAATTAGGTATATTTTAAATATCCGTTTTTCCTATTTGTTTAGATCCTTGATTCTGATGATGAAGATCAACAATTTATCGAGAGGATCTAACGTTAGAATTGAAAAGGTTACAAAACAATACACTACAAACGGTCACCAAAACTTTTCTAGTTTTAAAATCAGGAGTGAAACTGCTTGTTTAAATTCTCATCACAGCCTGCAAGCTAATGTCAGCCAATTAGCATCTATACTTACTCTAGTTGATCTTCATGCAGGGAAAACTTTGCTCACAAATATATATCAACCCAAATAAAGAACGTTTTCTCTATATTTGGCTTTCTGACTGTCTTGTCCGGCCACACACATACAAAAACTCTTTACGGGGCATTATTTTCTGATCCCTGCACTTTTTCGATTCTCTTTTCGGGCCACACACATACAAAAACTCTTTCCGGGCCACTATTTTCTGATCCTTGCACTTTTCTGACTGTCTTGTCCGGCCCACCACCCCCACACACATACACAAAAACTCTTTACGGGACACTATTTTCTGATCCCTGCACTTTTTCGATTCTCTTTTCGGGCCACACACATACAAAAACTCTTTCCGGGCCACTACTTTCTGATCCCTGCACTTTTTCTGACTGTCTAGTCCGGCCACACACACACAAACTCTTTACGGACCGATATTTTCTGATCCCTGCACTAGGTTGCAGCCACTTTACTTTGTTAAATTTTATTTTAAAAGAAAAACTATTTTGTTTTTTTCTTTTATTACACTCAGTAGCCCATTCATTCACTATAAAAATACAAATTGAATCGTATATTTCATAAGATTTAAACATATCGAAGCTCTCCGTTGAGATATCAATCAGTGCTTCTTTCGAAAAAAATATCACGTATAATTTAAAAAAGGGAGTGGGGAAGAAACTGTTTCTCGAAATTGATAGAAAACAATCCTATCTCTCGAACTTTATTCCGAGAAGAGAATTTCATTTCAAAAGAGCCCTTTTTGATTTCGAAACCTCACAATCATCCCTTCCATAAACAGGGGTACCAAACCAGAACAATAGGCCAACGAAAACAACCCCCAGAAGAGAAACGCTTAGGCCTTTCTTGCCCAAGAGGAAATCGCAATCTAAACGGTTGCATCTCCAACCTGAAGTATCAATCTCTCGGCAAATAGTCTGAAAATCCAGTGACCCTTGAATTCAAGCACTCGGCCCGATAAGGTCAATTCAAGAAGGATTTGACGGAATTCTGCAGGGTCTTATCTGCAGCCATTTCCTCGATGGCCGACCTTTGCTTTTACGGTATTTATCTCGGATTTTATTTGCCCACTTCTCCAATCAAACGAATGCCGAATCTGTGTGTTGACTTTTCCCATGATCTGGCTATCACCTTTTTTCGCAAGGTGGCACAGCCGTTTTTGTGTTGTGGGTGTTATGCCCCGTTATCGGGTTGATTAGGGTCTTGAATATAACGGTTTTGAAGAAAATCGGAGATAAGTTTCAAATCTCTTTTGTTTCTACAACGCAGCATCGAGTGATGTAACGTCTAAAGATAGAATCTCTTCACTCGTTTATCTGTCGAAATGTTTGTTGATGGAAAGATCGTGCTGGATAGAAACATTGCAAAAAAAGGATTCAAAAAAATTTTCAGTTATCTAATAAAAAAAGTACTCGTGTATAATAACAATAGCCCTTACCCCACTCGCTTCCCTGGGTATTTTATGATGCTGTATGAATATTTACATTGCTCTGTTAAGTTATCAATATATAAGTCTTAACAATACTATGCCATTACAGTTTTTGAAAAAACGTACTTACAATACTCTCGCCTTTTAATTTAAAAAAAGGACTTGAATTTCTAAATAAGTCTATTCAGTGGCGCACGCAGAAATTTTTCAAGGGGAGGAGGGGAGTCCAGGGTCAAAAGTCCACCATTCTCGTTTCATGCTCCAATTAAAAATTATTGCGTAAATCGTACTAAGTCCCCTAAGACTTCATTTCGATACGACACGGTGCGTATTACCCTGATTTATATTATGCACATACATAATTAATTCAATTAATTAATTAATTAATATAATTAAAATAAATTTATAAAAAAGTCTCGTATAACATGGTTTTGATATAGCACGGTATGAATTTAACGTGTTATACGAGAGAAACCTGTACAGATTTTTTCTTGTTCTTTTTTGTACTCTAGCAACATATTCTAATAAATACATTGTACTCTGTTTTTAAAAATATTGAAGTCAAAAGTTGTAACTCTGCAAAAACTTCCAAAGTGTTTTTTTTTAAACTAAAAAGTTCACCCTAAAGCGATTCATTTCTGATTTTTTTTATTTATTTTTTTTTAAAAAAATGGCGTAGGCGTTACAGGAATGTGTTTAAAAAGGTAGTAAGAATTCAGTGCAGCGGCCGTAACTTTTCTCTCACCTGCAACCGATTATTTGCTATCTGGGAATGAGAAAAAAAGATGTAAAAAAGAGAGAGAGAATCGTGATCACAAATCTTTTTCAGGAATTTTTATTCTGTCCTCTCGGAAAAAGTCGGTTTTTCCATTTTTGGTATGAAATGTGGCCGAAGAAAGATGTTTAAATATTTTTTTAACTTCTACCGGTGGTGCTGAAACAAGACGACAAAATTGTTGGAATGGTTATTTTTTTATTGACATCGTGATCTGCGTTAGACAAATTCTTTTTTAAAAAACACCTGAATCAGTTTTTAATTTTTATTAACGTTCTTATTTTATATACTTAGAGTATAGGTTCCCAAACTTTTTTGTCTCGTAGACCCCTTGCCATGTTTTTCAGTTTGGGATAGACCCTTTCTTAATTAATATTGATTTTTTTCAAATTTATCAACTTGTCTTTTTGACAGCTGGTACTACTACCCCTACTTTAAAAGAATTAAATTTCTAACTTAATGAAGTATAATGTTTAAAATTTAAAAATCACATGTTAATTAAATTAAAACTTAATTAATAAATAACCATTAAATAAAATAACTAAGCAATAAACAAATTATTTTACTGGGAGAATCTGGTGTTACAATATCAAATTTTCAACATTTGGTATCAATTTTGTCAGATTTAACCATAAATCTCCCCTGTTAGTAGTGTCGTTTTTTTCTCTCCAGTTTTGGAGATAGGCAACCGCGTTGAAACTCCTTCACACAAGGAAAAGCAATTTAAAATTTCCTCACGATATTCTATAGTTCGGGACAAATAACAGGTTTCACTTTTTAAAGCCAAAATTCCTGACATCTGTTTCTAAACTTTAAGATCTTCGTTAGAGGTTATTACGATCAGTTCCTATTGTAATACGACATTTTTTCTTCAATGTGACCATATGAATCCATTGCCGATTGTGGCATTACCATATATATAGTCAAAGCATTCTCACACCTGTTTTCAAAATATGTATTAAAGGCATTTAACTGTTGAAAGTAGGTTAATACGTCCTGACAGATTGTCTGTGTCCAATTGATAAAATTCGGGATCTCTAGTATTATCCTTCTTTAGCTGACCTGGAGAGAAATGCTGAAATAGTTCTTGTTTTAATAAAATTTGTGCTGTCCCCTTGTAAGTACAAACTAATCTCATTAAATTTAGTAAATAAATCTGTTAAACGGGTAAAATTTGGTTTCCACTTGATTAAATTTTCTTTTAAAATTAAAGTCACGTTCTTGTTTTATGAGAGCCACTATCATAGACCCCCTTACACCTCAATAGACCCCAAAATTATTTTTTTGCTGACGTGGACCCCTTGCAGGTCGTCACAGACCCCTGTGGGTCTATTTAGACCACTTTGGGAATCACTGATTTAGAGCATCGCATTCGGTTTTCAATTTCAATCCCGATTTAAGAAGTGCTTAGCACAGTTAAGCATTTTGTAAATCTTGTCTGTAATTGAAGCTGTCTTTTCCAGCAGTTATAGAGTTTTAACTAAGCTCGAGATATATTTTCAGATAAAAAAATGAATCAATTTCTTATAAAAATTTGCAACGTTGTAATTCATACATTTGTTTATAATTCCACGATCTTATTTAAATTTACTGTTGTTACTAATGCCACCTGATCGGCAAAGACCAGATCAAAGCCCACGAAATTCATCATGGCAAAGAGCTTAGTGACACCTGTCGTTAGCCGTAGCTTTGGGTACCATGCAGGTGACAGTACGATTTCGCCCATTTCCGTCCCAATTCTGAGGGAGGACACCCTGGGGGTCATCAGGGGCCTCTCACCTCTTCCACCCCCCTTCCACATACCTCACGGGAGGACTTGCGACTCGACGGCTATTTAGAGTACCCTCATGCAGCGAAGGCACTATACATTTACAAACATCCATGCCTTCTCCGCAGTGGCGCACACAAGGGGGGTGTCCTAGGGGTCCGGACCACCCCTCAAATCCCTTGAGTTTTTTTCGATTGATGTTAATCCTATATATATAACGTAGAATTTAATTAAGTACTTGTAAATAAAATTTTATTTTATTAATTAATACATTCAATTTATTTTTTACTGTTTTTCATTAACAAAATCGACAAAATCAGAAGAATCTTGAGGTATGAGTTGTCTTGAGTTGTCTTGAGGTATGATACGAGTTGGGGGACTCTCGACCATGGACCGCCCCCTTTAAAAAATATTTGTGTGTGCTACTGCTTCTCCGGGATTTGAACCCAGGCTCTGTGACACAGCAGACAGCGTCGCTAACCACTATACCGGATGGGCGGCTTTGTTTTAATTTTAAAAAAACTTTATAAATAATTTTTTTTATTTTAACATATAAAGTGGGAGCTCATTTAGTGCTGCAAAAATATTGCGAACATTTTTGTATCAGAAGAAAGGAATTGCCTCGATTAATTCAATGTTTATTTAATATCGCAATTTGAAGCTATATGAGAGAGAGCAGTGCCATCTCAGGTGTCGCCTTCGTCACTTGATTGAGGTTCAACATTACGAGGTACCTCACCAATAGCCCTGGTAATCTTTCGAAGTGGTACATAAGTAAAACTATCAATCATCAAAGCCATCCGAGTGATGTTTCATAATACTGAACCACGTTTGAAAGTCGATGACAATTGGCTCCCAAAAACTGAAAACTTCCACAACGGGAGAACTTTGAGTGTAGACAGATTTAATGTAGTGAGTGAGTGTGTGTTTATATAAAAGTCGCTCTCTCTCTCTATATATATAAAGCAATACGAAGGCAACTGATTTTTAAATTCGCACTGTTTGCCTATTCGAGGGTTTTTGGTGACGGACCTCGAAATTTTCAACCATGCTCAAGTGACGAGGACGACACCTGAGCTTTCACCCATCTTTAATAATTACCACACCACACCAACGCAAGAACAAATTTCGAAAAAGGGAGTTTTTATGACATAGGTTAAATAAATCACTCACATCGCGCGCGCGCGCGCACACACACACAAGTGCTATCGGCCTGAGGGAAACAGGAAATTTCCATGGGGATGTGAAGTTATTCACTCGGTAAAAGTCCGTGCAACGCCAGGCTAAGCGGAGAGGAAAGAAACAAAGATATCAAAGTAATTTCGAAAAATAATATTGGAAGTGC
The DNA here is from genome assembly GCA_019973975.1 of Trichonephila clavata. Lineage (NCBI taxonomy): Eukaryota > Metazoa > Arthropoda > Arachnida > Araneae > Nephilidae > Trichonephila > Trichonephila clavata. Next base: position 88,139 of record BMAO01007308.1, read on the forward strand.
TGAATTTGTGAAGATTGAGTGAATATTAACGTCCCACTGTTCAGCTACACGAGGCCTTTTGGGGACGGTCCGCGTAATTTTGAACCATGGTCAAGTGACGCGGACGACACCTGAGCTGGCACCCCCTCTCCTAACTACCATACCAACTACCAACGGGAGGACGTTTGTGCTCTCGACAGATTTAACGTGCATCTTTCCCCTACACTGCGGGTCTTCAGTGGTACTAGGATCGAGAATTTTTGAAGAGAAGGGAAAATGTTAAGCAACAAAGCCATGACACGCACTCACGGGTCATGCACTCACATCGTACGCGTCAAACCCACACCAAAGTGTTGGCATTAGAATAAAAGTAGGAAATTAACATGGGGATTAAGTTATACCCGCGGTAACAGCCCGTGCAACGCCGGGCCATGAAAGCTAGTATATATATATATAAAGCAATAGGAAGGCAACTGGTGACGGATCTCGTAAGATATGACGAGGACGACACCTGAGCTGGCACCTGTCTCTCCTAATTTTCCCACCACACCAATGAGAGGATGTTTAAATCTCGACATATTTAACACGTATTGGCCCCCTCTACACTATGGGCCTTCTGCAGCCTTTGGCTCGAACTCGTGACACGCCGACTACCAGTCCGTGATCTGGACCACTAGGTTACCGTGGCCTTAATGTCACAGAAGCTAGCTACACTGTTCACTTGTCCATGACCATGTCTACTCGGCTACTTCATTTGGTAAAAAAATAATAAAGGGCTAAAAAAATTTTTACAAGAAAAAAAAATCTAATTTAAATTATATTTTTCTTTTATAATCTCGAGGCCCAACGGCCGAGTGGTAGCGCATCGCGCTTCCACACCACAGGTCCGGGGCTCTATCATCAGGCTGAGCAAGGTTGACTCAGCCTTTCATCCCTTCAGTAGGTCAATAAATGAGTACCAAGCTTGCTTGGGAACATAACACTGGGGGTTTAGCTTCTGACTGACCACCTGGTCGGGACATCTGCTTATGCACCTCAGCACCCAATGGTCACGTGTACTGTGATGGGTACAGTAGGTCCTGGCCCTCATGGGCTGTTGCGCCACTGAGTTTGGTTTAGTTTATAATATCTAAAACATATTTCAGTAAGAAAAAAAAGCACTTTTAGGAATTTTTTTTTAAAAGATCTTAAAGCCTTTTCTTAAATTTATTTATTTTCATCAACATTCAACAGAATTCATTTTTTTTTAAAAAATTGTTTCTAGTCCAAAAACAAAATCAATTGACAACAAATTATTTTTAAAACAAACACACAAAATCTATTTGACTTACCTTCGACACAAAACGCAGCCATAACTCAAGAGGTTTCAGAGAGCACCTGTTCATAGTGAACATTGTCGAAGAAATTCTCTCCCAGTATATTACAGTTCCCCCGCTACGATATATTTTAACAAAGTTGCAAGAAGTTGTTCTCTGTACATAACAGCCATTGCTGTAACCATTCATCAACTGTGTGGTTTGTGACGCCGGGTATAAATTTCGGAACAACCTCTCTCCATGTTCGAGGGATTAAGCAGAGAGGAATTTGTAAAGATAATGGTCCTTTTTTTTTCTTCGGGAATGTCACGATAATGGCATTAAAGCAGGGATGAATGGAAGACAGTTTTGCATGAAAAACTCTACATTGTCTTCTTTTTTTTTTTGTCCAGTTCATTCTTAAAAGGTTGGGTTTTTTCTTTCCATTTGTATAAAGAGTCTAAGAGAAGGAATCGGGAAACAGTTGTGTGGGGATTGTTCCTATTCGGTTCTGATTATCTTCCTTTTTTATTTTTACATGTTTTAAGGTATCCGACTTCCCTAAAACTGTGAATTTTGCCAAAAATTGACAATTTTTTATGATTTTATTTTATGGGTCATCTTATTACTTTTATAAAAATACCAAGTTTATCATTTGCCGTTGCCTAGAACAAAAATTACAAGTGTTTTAGTAAAAGCAGATGCCCATTACTTTAAGCAAGATGTCATACTTCAAAACGCGTTTTACTCGAAATGTGATTTTTTGAAAATAATCAAATGGGGCCAGTGATGGCTCAAAAAGTTTTGAACATAATTAAGTTCTGTATAATAGTAGAACTGTTTTAACCTTTAGATTTATCAATCACTGTTTTATTACAAAATTTACAGCCCCTTATGTGAATATAATCACCGTCTTTTTAAGCATTTTCATATAGTAACCGAGATAAAGTGCTCTAGTTTTTGTAAAGATGAAAATATCTCTTATCTTGAAGGTCATTTCAAAATTGAATATTATAACAACACATTAGATTGAAAAAAAAATTGAATATGTGTTCACATAAACCTTTGTGCAGAATGGGCCGCGTTTATGCTATTTTTTTATCAATTTTTACCTATTTTTTCCCATTTGAGTAATAATAATTTCTTTTTCTCTTCTTAATTTTGGCACATTTTTCTTAAAATACACTAAACAATTCTAAAAAATAACAAAAAAATCCCCATATCTCCCTTTTTAAAAAAAAGTTGTCACAACCAGTCGGGTACCTTAATGATTATTTGTTGATAAATTGAATATAGTTTTATTTGTGAGGATAAATTTTATTTTGCTTCAGTATTCAAATTTTAGCAAATCAGGAATGACTTTTTAACTTGGCGTTAGAACGGACGATTCGCACATCTCCGGCATTAACTCTAATGAACCATTTTCACTAAGACTGTACAAATCCTTTGTTCGTACTAAAAAGGATTTGTCAGAGTCATATCTAGCCCTTAAGAAGTCGGTTGAAAAGTTGCATTTAATTATTGTTGAAGACAAAACTAAATACATGTCAATTATACAAAAACTCCGCAGTGGGTTTTAAATATCTTAAGACTAAAAATTATAAGTTTGAAGCACAGTGCCGATTTAAGATCATTTCGGGCCCTGGGCGCAGAAGATTTACAGACCCCCTTAGCACTGGAGGATCGAATTTTATAACCAGAAAATGTGGTTAAGTCCAGCTTATCCGGGTCCCTGGGCGCCCGCCCCAAGCGCCCAATGGATAAACCGCCAATACATTTTGGGGTGATCACCTTCACTAAGACCTAACAATCAGTAGCGCACACAAAATTTTTTCAAGGGGGGAGTCCATGGTCGAAAGTCCCCCAACTCGTATCATACCTTAAGACAACACTAATTGATTCTTCCGATTGTGTCGATTTTTTTTAAAAACAGTAAAGAATAAATTATTGAATTAATAATTATCATTAATTAATAAAATTATTTATTGCAAGTACCTTAATTAAATTTTACTTTATACATACATAGGTTTATCATCAATCGAAAAAAAACTGAAGGGCTTTGTGGGGTGTACGGACCCCCAGGACACCCCCCTTTTGTGCGCCACTGCTAACAATCATTTCATCATGCGAAGGTTTGGAAATATTTTAAAAATACAGAGAAAAAAAATCGAACCACGAGAGAAAAAAAAGTTCATTAGATAAAAATGTGCGTCGCTATTTAGAGGTTATTTTTCGAAGAAAATCGTGTGGTCGCGGAAGCCGGTCTAGGCATCGGATCGTGGCTAGCGTGTCATGAGTTCGATCCCAGTACCAAAAAACGTCCTCCCGTTGGTGTGATTTGGTGTGGTAGTTAGGAGAGGGGGGTGCCAGCTCAGGTGTCGTCCGCGTCACTTGGCCATGGTTCAAAATTACGCGGACCGTCCCTCGTGCAGCTGAAGAGTGGGACTTTAATATTCACTCACTCACTCGAAGAAAATCGTAAAATTTTCTTAGTTCCTAGAAAAAGTTCGCTAAATAGAGAAATTCGCAAAATAAAGACTCGTAAGGTGGAGGTTATGCTGTATTGTACACCTACGCCATCAGGTGGACCGCGACACCTTGAAAAAATTGGAAGTAGCCAGTACCCTAGAAAAGTCTGCCCACCCCTGGCCTAAGAGCTTTCTTAAAGTCAAAACTGATTAAAAGACGTACAAAAATTATGGTGTATAAAATAATCATCAGATCCGTACATACTTATGGATCTGAAACTTGGACTTTGATTAAATTACAGGCTGAACAACTAGCCACTCTTGAGGGAAAAGTTCTTAGATATGTCTTTGGTGTAGTGAATGCGAATGGATTGCGGAGACAACGACATAATTTTGAATTGTAGAAGTTATTTAAGGAAGCAGATGTCACATTAAATTCATCAAGATGGATCGTTTGAGGTTTGCGGGCCACATCTCCTGTATGGACCCCTCTTCCTTGACGTTCAGAATTTTCAATTACAAACCTATTGGAACCAGAACTGGAGGTAGGTCCAAACTGAGATAGTCTGCTTGAGTAGAGGACAATTGTTTAAAGTTTTGAGAGTGAATAATTGGAAAACTGTTGTGCAAGGGGGAGATCAGAATGGAAGAGGGTTCTTGGCCACTCGAGGCTGTTATGTCAACAGAAGTAATTAGCATTTAAAATTTGTCAGAGATTCGATTGTACATTTATATTCGATCTCAATAAGATATTTCTTCATTTAAATTTAGCAGATTCAATGAAGCACGAAGAATCAATGAATGCATTATTCTCAGAGTTTGTCGTGTTTATAAATCACAGATACTCAAAGTTTGGATTATGTACTTTAAAAACTAAAGTACCGCAATCTAAATTATTTGCAATTTTTTTTAATTCGCATAAAATAAGCCTTTGATATTGAATAAAAAAAAACGAGTCTTACAGTAGTCGCATATGATGTGTGTGTATATATATATATATAACATCAGACATGTTATCGTGGTAAATACGCCAATAGTTACTTAAATCCTAAAAAAATGAATGCGATAGGATTGGAAATAATTTTCTATCGAATAATTATATCTTTAATGAAAATTTTATTTAATTAACACAAGGAGTAATGCAGTTTTTTTTTTATTTTTTTTATCAAAAGTAATTATTCTTGTTCAATTTGAAGAAAAGCGGAGACAATAGGCTTATAACTGAAATATGAGAGATATACTTGTGATATCAATCGAGCCACATCGTACTGTCACCTGCATGGTGCTCAAAGCTACGGCTAACAACAGGCGTACAACATAGACGGATGCCTTGAAGAATTTCGTGGGCTTCGATCTGACTAGGTCAGACTGGTGGCATTAGCAGCAACAACAACACATATATTAGAGTAGCGGAAAGGTTGTTTGTGAAATAAAATCAATTAATAATTTATTTATTTATTAGCAAAAGACTAATATATTTTGATAATTACATATAGAAATCTTACTACTTTTTTTTTTTTTTTTTTTTTTGCCTTTGGTTCTCTATTTTTATTACTTATATGATGATTTTCCTACAGCTCTAACACAAATCGCTACATTTTCGGAAAAAACAAAAACTATCGCATTAATTTTAAAAATATAAAGAAAAATCATCTGTAATTCAATTCATGTTTCTCTTGATGCAAATTTCGATCAATTAACATCTCATGCATAGAATATATTTCTAACCTTTGCATTACGCATGCTTAATACAAAACAAAACATTACAAAAATATAATTCCCGCACCTTTTTCAACCCCTAAACATGACTTGTCCAATGCTTTACAGCAGTAATAATCTCTCAGCACCAACATCCATATGCAATGTGACCAACACAGAAACAAAATCCGCAGGTGTTTGTACCGGAACCCGAGGCACGTATCAGTAGTGCGTGTGTGTACAAGAATCGTCTGTTGTGTGTGTAAAAACCCTATCTCCGACGCCTTTGGGGGTGGAGAAAAGGGTAGGCGAAGAAGCCATCGCGTCTTTCAACCCCGCTCTAATCAGTCGGAGGCAAATATTTTGCCTTCTCCGTTTTGGCAACACAAACCCGACTGTTTGCCCACACCCCCGGAATGGTAAAAGGCGTCGCCTTCCACGGCAGCGTCTGTTTCGAATCAGTGTCACCTAATTTAGGACACCCCCTCTTCTTTTAAATTCCCTGGCATGATACGGGTCGCGGAGTTCTGTTGACCGTCACACAACACATGTCCTTCTCCGTTTCCGGGAATCGGGGTTGTCGGAAGGTCTGTCTCATCTCACAGTCACATGAAACGTTTTTTTTCCCGTTCCATCTCGACATTCGTTCTCTCTCTCTCTCTCCTTCCAATGATTGTAATTTATTATCGTCAGAAAGGGACATGACAATATCGTCTGTCGGAATTGAAAACCTCCGGAGCAGCCGGTGTCAAATTTGCAAAGTAGTGAGTTGGTTTTTCTTCTTCGAATGAATCCGCTATGGAAGAATGGTCATTTTAGAATGGAAAAATTGTTTTTATTCTTTTTTTCCCCCTGTTGGATGTCTTTCTTCACGTACCCCTTTCCCTCCTTTTAACTCGAGTGTTTGAAGAGAAATTTTTTGATGAGTGTTGTTTATGCTGGCAGTGGCTCTTGGGTTAATTAGCATGGTGGTAAGTGGTAAATGAATAGAGATTGCTATTTTTCATTTGAGACTTAGCAGGCCACGGTAGTCTAGTGGTTATGGTCACGAACTCGTAGCCAGCGTATCGCGGGATCGAGTCCTGATGCCACTTAACACCCGCCTTGTGGATGAGGCTTTAGAAAACTAAACTAAAATAGCCCATGAGGGCCAAATTCTACTGTGCCCCTCTCAGTTTTCATGACCTTGGGCACTGGTGTGCATCAGCAGCTGTTCCGGTCAGGTGGTCAGTCTGACGTGAAACTCATAGTGTTTAGTTCCCACCATGCTTGTTTCTCCTTTTATCGACCCACTGAAGAAATGGAAGGCTGAGTCGACCTTGTCCAGCCCGGGCCACGCCCCAGGTCCACAACCCTGGACCTGTGGCGTGCAAGCGCGATTCGTTATCATTCAGCCAATGGGCTTCTGCAGAGAAGGCTGAAGCACATTTAACCTGTAGATATGAAAGTGTGTAGATTGGTGTGGTGTGGTAGTTTGTACAAGGGGTGCCAGCTCAGGTGTCGTCCTCATCATTTGACCAAGGTTCAAATTTTCGAGGTTCGTCGTCAATAGCCCCAGGGGTGGCTGTAGGGTTGAACAAACCGAACCTTTGGCCGACGTGGCAGATTTTAAAAGCGGCATTTGTATCGAATTTGAAAAATAATTTTTTTTCAGAAAATATATAATTTTTTTTTTTTTTTAAATATAATTGAGTGTGAATTTGGTATTTCATTCAACGCGTATCTTATTTTTTTTAAATTTTTTGTACTCTGTATGCTTAATGTCAGTTTTCTTACATCTCAGTTTCTTAATCTTGAAGGGTTCGAGGTGGGATTAAATGTTAAATCACGAAATTTGGTATGCTTACACATTTTTCACTAGTAACTTTCTCCCCATTCCGGAGTGGGGTCACAACGGACGTTCCTTTCACCCATACGATGTCCGGTTTCAGCTATCCAAAAGGGAACAGGAGTAATAAAGTCTTGGTAGATAGACAGCCACAGGAAATGTTTCATTTTAATCTTGAATGTAGTTACTATCAGTTATATAAAATAAACGCTTGTGATACCCACCATCAGTAGGCTTTTTCCAAGAACTTGGTCCGTTTTGAAATAGACGATTGCTTCGCTTAAATATTACTCGTTTGAAATAATAACAGGTAACGTTCTTAACTTCGAATTATTTTGCATTTTTAAGACTTAAAATAATGTATATATTGTTATGCGCGCTGCCTTTGCAGGAATTATTCAAGTTTTACAGGTTGTGTACCTATGTGAACAATTTTATAATTCTAATTATTATTATTATTATTATTATTTTGCTTTGGAGGGAGGGGAGGCATTTTCAATTTTTGTCCGGAGTGACAAAAATGCTACATTCCCTTACGTTGATGTATATAATGCGGACTTGATAACTCTCTCTTTAAAACTTCGTGTAGTGCTAAAGAATTCGAACATTGCTGCCACTTTGACAGATGGTGAGTCAGTGGTGTTTATTAATGTTGCACTCTAAGCAAACAAAATTACTATTGGCAACGGATCTCGTAATTTTGAGCCACTGTCAATCGACGAGGACGACACATTATCTTGTAGAGCTCAAGTGTCGAACTCGTCACTTGAACGTAATTCAAAATTTCGAGGTCCGTGCCAAAAGCCCTCGAGTAGTTGAACAGTGTGACGTTAATATTCACTTACTCACTCATTCAGTCGATCTTCTTTTAGTCAGCATCTTCATCCTAAGAGTAGATTAAAAATAATATTTATAGTTTAGAATGTCAATGTGTGTGTTCTTAATGTATGCTGCCCACCATGGAAGGGTTATTACTCGTTAAATCTGTCGAGGCTTGAAGTCCTAACTTTGGTTGTCGTGAAAGTTTGGAAAGAGGGCGCAATCAGGTATCGTCATCGTCAATTGACCGTTGTTCAAAATTACGATTGCCGTTGCCAAAAAACCTCGTGGTTCTTCAGACTGTGACGTCAATCATATATCAAGCGAGTGAGTGAGTGAATATTAACGTCGCACTATTCAGCTACTCGAGGGCTTTTGGCGACGGACCTCGCAATTTTGAACCATGGTCATACGACGAAAATGACATCCGAGCTTGCACTCCTCCTTCCTAACTTCCACACCACACCAATGGGAGGACGTTTGAGTATCGACAGATTTAACTTGCATCGGCCCCCTACACGGCGGGTCGTCAGTGGTACCTGTTTCGAGCTCATGACACGCCTGCCACGAGTCAATTACTTTGACCACTACGCTACCGCGGCCACTTTAATCAAATATTAAATAGTAATGATTGTTTTGTTTTATTGTGTGATATCCCTTTTTTATTTTGCCTAACCTCAATATATAAATTTTTGCACGCATAAAATGTTTTATGTATTCTATAATTATTTATAGGGGTTCCCAAAATTAGCCACCCCTCATGTACTCCACCTCATTGTTCGATTAAACGACCTGGAGACCCCTAAGCAGTCGAATTCTCGGGGCCCTGTAGCCTAATAATTTCTTTCACAACATTTTAGGAATATATTTCATTGCACAAATAAACTAACAAATTATCAGCAAATTAAAAAAATATATAACTAAACAGTAATTACTCATTAGATTCTGTATAATAAAAAAACTAACATTTGCAGTAAAAAATAGCTAAATAGGTTTTCTCAATTTTTGGGGGCCCCTAAAAAGCATGGGGCCCATAGGCAATCGCCTAATGAGTAATCCGGCACTGCTCGATCTCTCCCCTGTATTAGGGTGTTTCCGGAACAGAAAAAGAATTTCAAAATTCAGAAGTATGTGTTTGACATGAGTCGACGTCAGTTTTAAGCTATGTATACAAAACATTTTTCTTCAATACCCCCGACAACATAGCCACAAATCAAGAAGTCATGAAGGTAATTGAGTAAAACCAACCACTCATCCGGAAGAATTTAGTGAAAGCATAATTTCTCAGAAACAACAACCCCTTCCGCAAGAGTAAAAAGTCTCTAAAAAGGAGTTTTATAGCCCAACAACTGGTGTTTTTCATTAGTCTGTACACAGAATTCAGACGACTTTATCGCAAAGACAAACTCTCTTTCACCCTTTTCTCTCTGGCCACTTGTCCTGAAATATATCACGCAAGGAACAGAACTGTAACCGTATCTCCCGCGCGAGCCATATGGACGCGAGGGTGGGAGCTCTTTTTCCAAAACTTGTGTTCGGATTCGGGTAACTGTTGTGCATGGGGAATGCTAATAGACAAAAAAAAAAATAATAAATAAATAAATAAGAGAGTGAGAGTAAAAAAGTGGCACAGGGCACCCTTTCTGTTGAACTGATCCGTGCCATGTGTCTTTCTGCGTCAAATGCTGCCCACTGGGAAGCATGTTGTGTGTCTGGTGTGTCTTAAGTATGTTCAGCAACTGTTCGTCTCAAATTAAGGCAGTACCGAGAATCTGTTCGTTTGCTTTTCGCCGACCGGGGGTGGTTGATGATTAACATAAGGGAAGTGGGGTGGTCCACCACGCATGCCCTTGAAGTAAAATGTCAGTCGGCTGTGCAATGTAAAAAAAAAAATGTAGAGTAGAAGAATAATTTGAAATTTATCAACAAGTTTGGATCATCAGACAACCCTTTTCTTTTGTGGTTTATAAGACTTTTATTAAAAAAAATCATACACTCGCACAGTAGCGCTCTCAAAAATTTTTCAAGGGGGAAGGGGGAGATGTCCACAGTTGAAAGTCCCCCAACTCGTATCACACCTCAAAACAACACCAACTGATTCTTCTGATTCTGTCGGTTTTGTTAACAAAAAACAGTAAAAAATAAATTATTGAATAAATAATTAGCACTAATTAATAAAATGAATTGTTAATTGCAAGTGTGCATTATTAAATTTTATGTTAAATATATATAGGATTATCATCAATCGGAAAAAACTCAAGAGCTTTGGGGCTTGTGTGCTCCACTGCATTCACATATTGCAATCTTCTTTTAGATGAAGGGAAATAAAATAAGCTTCGGGGGAAAAAATTGTAATTTGCCCTGGTGTCAACAAAGTAGGAAAATATTTCTTTTTACTTTCGAGTGACTGACTGATTACGTTCAGAATCGTGATTTGGAAAAGGCATACAAATGCAGTGGCGCACACAAGGGGGGAGGGAGAAATTCCTCGGGTCCAAAGCCCTTGATTTTTTTTCGATTGATGATAATCCTATGTATATGGTACGTAAAATGTAAGTAAGTATTTGTTATTAATAATTACTTTAAAAAATTAATGCTAATTATTTATCCAATAACTAATTTTTTACTGTTTTTTCCCCCGAAAGTCGACAATATCAAAAGAATATGTTCAACCGCATGTGGACTCTCGACCCTGGACCCCCCCCCCCTTGAACAATTCCTGCGTGCGCTCCTGTACAAATGGATATTCTCCTATATTTAAGTGTCATTTAAGTTAGAATATACATATAAAATTGGTTTTATTAAAAAAAAAATGATTTAGATGCAATTTTAGACCGAAAGTGTAGAAAAAAAGACAGGTATTGAAATAGTGATTTCACTTGGGGCTTCATGGCCAAATTTTTTATATAAAAAGGGGGCAGTAAGTTTGGGAACTACTACCTTATGTCAATTAAATAATCTTTCAGCATGAATTTCATCTTTTCTTACGCAAAATCGCTTCAGCGGACGTGGACCACTTCAAAACCTGGCGCCGAAACATCTCTTCCGCTGGCTGTAAACACACGTCTTCGAGTGGGAACAATAAGTGCACATAACAGGACCCCCGCCATCAAGACACGAGAGATAAGCCTTCCAAACATGATATGAGAAAACGATGTGCTGACGCCGGACACCTAAACAAAGGCCGTCGTGTGTGTGGACTCTTCGGGAGATTTGATGTAAAACAGAAGGCCCTGACCCTCTCAGACAATGTCTGCTACGTGCCTTGCGAGCCAAAAGCGGACGGTGTGCAACGGCTGGACAGTGGAGGTATTGTAGTGCGCGGCTAATTAGGGATTACAATGATTCGATTTATGGGGATGGTGCTCGTTTTAGAGGCAAAGTGCACGTTTTTTCTTGTTTTGTTGCAGAAGGTGAGGGAGGAATTTTGAGGTTGTTACGTGTCCGGGAATTCCCGGATGCGATTTGATTTAATAGGGTATTTTTCGGAATCGTCTATTGTTTGGGGGCAGATTTAAAGGAAAAATTTTTGCAGGGTTGTTCATCGTTAATTATATAGAGGCAGTAGCGTACACAAGGGGTGTGTCCTAGTGGTCCAGACCCCCCCCCTCCCCAAAGCATTTAAGTTTTTTTTCGATTGATGATAATCGTATATAATGTAAAATTTAATTAAGTACTTGTAATTAACAATTTATTTGATTAATTAATGCTAATTATTAATTAATTCAATAGTTTATTTTTTATTGTTTTTTGTCAACAAAATCAGAAGATTCAATTGGTGTTGTCTTGAGGCAAGATATGAGTTGGGGGACTTTCGACCATGGACCCCCCCCCCCCTGAAACATTTTTGTGTGCGCTACTGTATAGAGGCATTTTCCTATAGTTTATTTAAATATTTATGTTTTGAGGTATTTTGTATAAATACTTGATATTTTTTTAACTAAAAAAATTATTTCGTGTTTTTTAGAAAGGGAGAAAGTATATTAGGTCAGAGGTTCTAAGGGGGCATAGTACCTTTGACTCTTCTGAAAATCAAATTTTCAAAAACATTTTTAAAAAACTAATATAGACTGTTAAGAACGTTTTAAAGCAAGCCTTGAAGAAATCTGACAATAATTACGCTCTCAACAGTAAAAAAAATGTAAGTGTTAAAAAATACTTGACTCTTAGAAAAATGTAAAGAAACAGATCTTTCATTAGGTTCTGTTTGGAATTTTTTTTATTTATTTGTTTCATCAGTATCTAGCGAAGCAACATGAGGTCTGTTGGTGAATCACTTCGTACTTTTAAATCCCGGTCAAGTGATGAGGTTGACAACTCAATTTCACTGCTTAGAATTACTGATTAAAAATATCAACATCTTACAAAACAACAATTGATATTGGTCTAAAATGAAGCAGCTTTGATATTTGATGATGGACTAGCTAATCGCCTAGATATTATGAAAATTCCGGGTTTTAAAATATAGTACTTTTCTGTTATTTCTGATTTTCTCAGACATGAAAAACGGAAATGGAAACTATCTATGTCTCACAAAAAAAGGCTCCTAAGACACTGAGAATGAAAAAAATATATGCAGGAACACTACATAGAGAAAGAAACCTTTGTATATGAAATGGATACATTTTAAGTGTAAAAAAAAAGATTTATTTTATTTTAAAAAATTAAAATTTTATCTTTGAACTTGATTTTCTCAGTTTTTCTAAATTTCCCACTTTCCCACAAGATTTTTAAAAAAAGTATCGGTTGCAGAGCTACGATATTTTATATGTATAATGTACTTGTAGATCTGCATTCTGTATGCTTCAATTTCTGGGATGGGATTAGTAGAATGTATCTTGTAATGTGATAAATGCTAAAAAAAAAATAACGATTTTAAATTTTTTAAATTTTTTTTAATTTAAAAAAAAATAAACTTTGATTTAAATTTAAAATTGAAGGTATACAGAATACAGGCATTCTTAAGCTTTCATTTTATATAAAAATATAGGATCTACCTTTAGTCTTTCAAAAGTTATCTTGTAGGTGACAGAAAGAAATCTATTTAGTTTTTATAATGTTTGTATTCATACTTTGTCATTTAAACAAAGTACAATAATTCTATAGCAAAATTTTTTCTTTTATTTTAAGCTTTGTACTTTGCTGCACGAACTGAAAGAAACTCGTATAAAAAGGAGAAAAATTTACTTGTTTACGAGGAATCGAAATTTTTAGTACGTCAAAATGTGCAATATCAATACTAACCCATCCCACCCCTCAACTGAGAGTTCCCTAACGCTTTTCTAGAAGGTCCGTGAAGGCATCTCATTTAATGGTAAGATTTCCTTTTCTTACAGATTCTAAAAGGCCTCGAGGAAAAATTGAAAGATGTGCCACATTCTAGACTAGATCCCTCAATTTCAGTCAAAAATTTTACTAGAACATGCCTTGCGATCAAGATTATTAATTCAGTTTTTTTATTATTTGCACCTACATAGCCAAATATTACACCTGATATAACAGTAGTTGTAAAAGAAATACAGCACCACCCTTCTCATTGAAAATTATAATTAATACAGTTAATTACATTATTTATTTGAAAGTAGCTGTGACGGATCTATACGCGTCCTTCCATTAACCTCTGGGGAATTCTTTTGGGCCAGCATTTTTCAACCAACCTTCTCCGAAGGGTAGAAAGCGTGATATGCAAATTAAGTTTAATATATATATTCTTTATTCTCGAGTTTGGGACTTAATGAATTGTGAATAAGCTGAAAGTGAAGTAAATCGGCAATGAAACGTATACGTAAACAGTGTTGGAAGCCAGAAGTTAGAATATTAAGAAAGTGATTAGTTTAACTATTGGAGAGGTGTTAAAGTCAACGTGTAAGAAATAGAAGACTGCCTGCAAGAGTTCAGGTACTGTGATCTTAAATCAAGTCGATGTTTATAAAGTTAAACTAATAGTATGGTCAATTAATACGTAAGCTCTGTATAAAGTTATCTTAAAGGTAGGGCTGCATGATTTAATATATTCTACAACACCTAATCTCGTCTCACTCCCATTTTGTTACTGATTAAATTTATCCTGTTTAAGTGTTGTTTGTGCCTGAGTTGAATATAGTGATAAATAAAATAATTGAAGTTCATCATGTCGTCTGATCATTTAGTTCCTCCCACACCTCTAGCCGGGTTACAGGGAAGAAGGGACGTAAATTCTTTACATAGTATTTTGTAATTTTTAATCAGATGTTTATAGTTTTCTTGAAGGAAAATAGAAGTGTTAAAAAGTCTGTAAAAGTAGAAGAGGCAACGACACACACAAGAATTTTTCAGAGGGGGGGGGGGAAGTGTCCTGGGTCGGAAGTCCACCCTTCTCGTATCATGCTCCAATACGCCGTCCAACATATTCTTTTGATTTTGTCAATTTTCGGCAACTAAAAATAGTAAAAAATTAATTATTGAATAAATAATTAGCATTAATTAATACCCCCCCCCCCTTCTTGTGTGTGCCGCTGATAGTTTGACGCACTAGTAAATCAAATTTTAAGCATGTACATAAATTTTTGTAGGAGGAATAACATTTTAAAATCGTAAATTTTTAATTTTTTCCTTATAAAATTTATGGTTAGCTCTTTTTATGGTATTTTGAGCACAAAATCAGTTTTATTTAATACATATACATAGGGACAACAACAACAACAAAAAATGTTGAACATTATTAAATCAAAATTTTTTTGTGTAAATCGTGCATACCAAAAAAAAAAAAAATTAAATCAATTCCTACTTAGGTCAACAACAAAAAATTGTTTTAGTTATTTTTTTTATTTAATAGTTACAATTAATATAAATATGCATATACAATAGACAGAATCACAATATCAAGTGACAAAATAGAAAGGGATTTTCCTTGCAATTTTCCTTTCTATATAAAGTGTTGGACTATTTTTTTTTTGGGTTTTTTTTTTGTTACTATTTATTTATTAATTAAATTTAATTATTCTAATAAAGTAGAATACCGAAAAAAAGAAATCACATTCTCGGAAATTAGGCCATTCCAGGTGGGATTCGAACCCACGACCTATGGATGAGAAGTCCAATGCGCTATCCATTGCGCTACAGGAACACAACTCTTATGATTTTCCTTTCTATATATGCTGTTGGACTTTTGTATTCATTTGTTACTATTTATTCATTTTTTTTTTTAATTAATGAATTAATATTTGAAAAAACCGGATTAACACCAAGTGTCATCCACTACAGGTTCAAAAAAATGTATTTTAACTTGAATGGATGAATAGAAAGTACTTTATTAACAATTGAAAATTTGAACAAGATTATATATATAGGAAGAAAGAGTGAACGAATATTTAGGAATTGGGGGAAAAAATAGATCCGCAATTGCCGATTTTCACAGCTACATTTATTTAAGCTTTTTTTATTTTACTGAAGGGAAAAAAAGAATTGTAATTATCTGTTCATACATTGCATGCTTTTTCATTTCGCCTACTTATATGGCAATTTAAATTCAAATTGAAAAAAAAACAATGTTAAAATATAAGCGACATCTACACGAGTTTTTGAAAGCGTAGTTGAAAAGATTTATTTGCTTCTACGGCAAAAAGCTTTCAGAGACTTATTATAAACCAAAATCAAGAGGCCACGGGAATACGAGAGGAAAAGTGAGACCCTGAAAAAGACAACGACACCCATTTTTTTTTAACTCCTTGTGTCCCACAGAATATTTGGAAGACAATAACCAGATGCTCAGCTTCTGTTTTTCGAAGAGACCACTTCTGGCCTCTATTCAGTTTCCAGGCGATATTATTTCGTGCGCTTTGCACAAGTGTTTCCTCCAGACCACCTCCCGTGTTATCTTTCTTTCCTAAAAGAGAATTCTAGAAGCGAGTTTATATAAATCCAGATAAAAATGGAGACTGTCTGAAAATGCTCAGCGAGGCGAAGGTTTTAATATACTTATTGTCGATAATGTGTTTATTTTGTAAAGTATTGTTTTATGTGCAAACTTTGTTTTGTTTTCAACATTCTGTGTTTGATAAGACTTTCGTCTTTACACCATTTCGAATTCGTGAATTCGTTCATAAAGTCATAAGTTTGAATCCAATAAGTTTAATTCATAATTATCACATAATAAATGAAATCGCGTACTTTCCATTGATTTCAAAGCTGTTCATGTTGTTTTACTTGTAAAATTCAGATACAATTTCAAATTTAATAATTTAGTAAAGATCTATATCTATATATATACTTTTTAAGTTATTATCTAAATCCAGCATTAAACTTTTGATAGTATTGAAAAACATTTTTATAGCCCTCACCTCCTGATTTCAAAATGACAGGACTTGAATTTCTAAAACAGAAGTATATTTATTTATTACTCCCTCATTACCCCTTTCCGGAGTCAATTTAAGCTAAACCAGCGTTTCTCTCAAACTGTGGGGTGCGCCCCCCTAGGAGGACGTGATCACCATACGTGGGGGCGCAAATATATCGGAAAGTCGAAAACAAAATATTTTTTTAAAAAATTATTAATCTCTGAAAGGAAGCAAAATGAAATACATTCTGACATAATAAAAAATAAAGTACACATTTACACTGATATAATATACTTATAAATGTATCAGCACTATGCACAATGTATTTTATAATTAATTTAACAGTATTAAATTAAGAACAATTTTAATAATTACCAGTGACCCTATGGGCACATGTTATAAAGTTATATACAAATTTAATACTTATCTTGATAATTTTTACGGTTTATAATTAAAGTCGCATTGTAGCTTTAGTCAAAGTATATTATTGAATTCAATACATTGTTATGGTATGGATGGGGGGCGCGATGAAAATTGTGATTGAATATTGGGTCGAAGGTATTGAAAGTTTGAGAAGCACTGAGCTAAGCCCATTTTGAGTGGATCTTTACACAATAAAAGAAACACACCAAATTTCATGTCTGTAGGTTTATTAGTTAAAAAACGGATTTATTTTTTGTCCGTAACGACCCCGCAACCCCCGCAGTCCTCCTTGGGAGTCAGTTTTCGGGATCCGTTCTTAGCGAATCTCTATTCAACAAAAGAAACGTGCTTACCAGATTTCCAATATATGGGTCCAATAGTTCAAAAATGGGAATATTTATCTATAACGCCCCTTTTGACCACGCAATACTTCTTGGGGGTGGATTTTCACAAAACCCATTCTTAGTGGATCTCTACTCCATGAAAGGAACATGTCTATCAAATTTCAAGTCTGTAGAGTGAGTCGCTTTTCTTTTATATTAATGAAGAAGAAAAAGAACTCACTCATTAATTCATTCACTCACTCACTCATCACGATATCTCTAGAACTAATAGACCCAAAGACTTGAAATCTTGTAGGCATGTTTCTTTCATGAAGTAGAGATCCGCTAAGAAAGGTTTTTTTTTTCGAAAATTTGGCCCCCATGGTTGTAAGTAGTTGAGTGCAGTTATAGAGAATAGCCCCGTTTTTGAAATATTAGACTTACAGACTTGAATTTTGATAGGCATGTTCTTTTCTTGGATTAGAGATCCGCCATTAAAGGGAGGGAGGATGCGAGGGGTTAAGGGAGGGCTCTAGACAAAAATTCCTTTTTTGAACTATTAGACCTACAGACTTGAAATTTAGCAGGCATATTCCTTTCGTAGAATAGAGATCCACTACAAAAGAAATTTTGCAAAAATAGACCCTTAAAGGGAGTTACGAGGGTTTTTATGTGCATTATAAGTTCTAGATATGGTCCCATTTTTTACTATTGAATCTACAGATTAAATTTATCAAGCATGCTTCTTTTATGGAGTCCAGGTCCACTAAGAAAGAGTTTTGGGAAAATTGACCCCAAAAGGGGAATTCCGAAGCGTTTTAGAATAAAAATTCCCTTTTTTTGAATTACTAAATCTTCAACCTTGAAATTTGGAAACTATGTTACACTTGCTAAGCAGAGATCAGCTAAGAAGGTGGTTTTCCAGAGTCAACCGACATGTGTGTTACGGGGGTGTTATAGATTTTATAAAAAACTATTACACTTACGGACTTAAACTTTGGCATGATTTTTCCTTAAGCAAAAATATGTTAAAAAAGCTTTTTTTTTTGTAAAAAAAATTTGCATTTTACTTAATGAAATTTTGAATGTGTTAATTTTATCTTTCAATCTCGATTGCTTTATTTTAATATTTACACTTGCGAAGAACGGGTATACCATCTAGTTACAGTGGCGTAACGTGAGGGGAGGGGGGAGCAGAAGGGCCATGGCTCTGGGCGGCATACGAAAAGGGGCGGCGGCAAGCACCGCGATATATAAATTCAAAAAATATTTCTAACTCCAAATCGCGCCCGCGCAGTCACAAACCAAACGGGACCTCGCGGGTGCAACCCAGCTTCTGTCTGAAGTCACTGATGCTCAAAATTATTTGCAAACAGAGGGTCTAAATATCCATCAGTGTACTCAAAAACTATGTGCTTTACAGACCGTATTAGAAGCAAAATGAGAGGAATTCGTGGATAACGCTTTAATATATCTTAAAAGTTTATATGAAGAGCTTGAAATTTCTTTTGAACCCCCAAGACGAATCAGGAGGAAGCATATATTTGGCGACGGAAGTAAAGATATTTAGTTATCGTACGAAGATGATTTGAGGCGAGCAATGTTTTCTTCAATAGAGTAACTGCTGAAATTCGGGAATGGTTCCAACAGTTGTAGAATCTAGTGCACAAATATACTTTTTTAAGATCTGAAGTGGTATTGAGCATGGACGAACTTAGATCAAGCTCTCAAGACATTAATAAAGAAGAATACCAACTTGAGCGCGTAGCTGCAAAGTAGCTGAATTCCGCTTGAATTCGTAGCTGCAACAGACCCAGGCAGTAAAAAAGAACTCATTAGGTCCGGCTCAAGTTAGCTCTCTCTCTCTGAGTTTATTAAAATATATTATTGAGTCCAAACTTGAAGATGGCTTACCAAACATTGTCAAAATGTTAAGAATTTTTTTAACATCTGCCATCAGTAATGCCAATGGACTAAATTCATGTGGCGTCAAAATCACATGATAAATTTTAAACCACGTGTTTTTAGCCAATCAAGTTCAAAAACACATGTGACGTCATAGTCCCGAAAATGCAATGATCTATTTTCAGCAAATCAGTTCATGCAATTCGTTGTTGCCAAATTACGCTTTTTACAAAAAATTTTTTTAAATTATTATTTGTCATTTTATTTAAAAGTACATGTATAAAACGACTTTTTTTTTCTTTAATTTTAAAATCTTTTTGCAGAAATTTCTTTTTATAACTCTTGAGCATCTTTACCCAACTTTGCGATTTGAATTTTTACCTAAATTTTACAAATAGACTAAAAAGTACGAGCTATATATATAGTTTATTGTCCGTTTTGAAATCAATGTAGAACACGTGTTTATATTATCATGTGACCGTCATGAATTTAGTCCATTGCAAGAGAGGCTTCTCTAAGCTAAAATTAATCAAAAATTATCGCAGATCGACTATGTCCACAGGTATCCGTACACCTTCAAAACGTCATTTTCGCCAAAATTTTCGATTTTTGAATTTTGATTTTATTTTTAAATTTGAACGTTTTTCTTTAAAATGGTGCTTAAATTTTGTTTCTATCTAATTTAGAACTTAAGTTACGGGGATTTGAATTTTATTCGGTAGCTACTTTTTGAAACCGGAAGTACAAGTCTACATTCCGGAAGTTGAAATAAATGTTTGTTTACATTTTTATTTTACAAAGTATTGCTTAAATATGCAATAGTAGAAAATTTATACACTTTAAAATATGAATTTGAGTTTTCAGAATCTTCAAAAATATAATTGGCAACAGGTTTTAACTAATATTTTTATCCAGAATCTGGCAGGAAAAGAGAGTGTGTTATTGTTTGTTTACATTTGCTTACGATTGCGCAGCACTTTCTAAGTTTCTGTTAAATCCTTTTTTATTGCTGAAAAATTTAATTTTTTTCATTTAAAATGGGAAATTTAAAACGCAGAATTAGTACTAAGAGAAAACGAAAATTTCGTGGCAATGGATGTACTAATAAAGATTCCAAAAATTGTAGCTCAACATCCACCAACGCCAGTTCTTCAAAGATCAAAATGCCTGCTGTTTTTGATAAGGAAATGGCAGAGTATGAGCCTAAAACACTTACAGGAAATAGAATCATAGATATTGATGTCCTCTTAAATGTTTTTTTACAACTTTGTTTCCAAGATGTTTCGAAGAAGGCTTATTGCTTTCTGAGGATTCAAGGTATGGTTTGTGTTCAAATTTTGTTATAAGGTGTAAACATTGTAACTTTTACTCAGGGTTTTCTAGTTCAAAGAAAACTTTAAACTGTCCTGAAGTAAATACAAAGATTTGTTTATGGTATGAGACAAATTGGTAAAGGTTTTTCTGCTGGGTTTAAATTATGTGGTACGTTAAATTTACCCAGGCTCAGTAAAACTGCGTACACTAATCATGAGAACAAACTCATGTCTGCGATTTCAGAAGTTAGTGAACAATCAATGCAAAAAGCAGCTTCTGAACTGTTAGTGTGCTACATCCTTCTAAAAATAAAATAGTTGAGTGTGGTGTTTCAGTTGGACGGAACATGGCAGCGTAGGGGTTACACTTCCATGAATGGGTGTGTCGCAGCTTTGTCAGTTGACACTGGTAAAGTAGTGGACATTGAAATAATGTCGTCATATTGCCCCATCTGCAGAAAGATTTCTAAAATGCCTAAAAGCATTGAATCGGAAACTTTCGCAGCAGATTAAGTATGCCATAGCAATTTTCAAGGTTCTGCATTGAAAATGGAAGCTGTTGGTGCAACTAGAATCTTCCAACGTTCTATTGTGAAGCGAGGCCTTAAATATGCACAATATTATGGTGACGGGGATTCTCCAAAGGCTTTATCAGTGTCAAAGATACTTATGGTAAGGATAGTGTCACAAAATATGAATGCATCGGTCATGTTCAAAAGAGAGTAGGTGCGAGATTGCGCAAACTAAAGTCAAAAAATAAAAATCTGTCTGGTAAAGGCAAAGGTAATTCTTTTGTGTTTTTTTGTTATAAGTAAAATATTAAATGTATTTTTCATAGTTTTAAGTTATGTTTCATCAGTAAAAAATATTTTAATAGCAAATATTACAGTTTTTCAAAAAATTTTCTTCGAAGGTGTACAGATACCTTAAGGCTGACAAATTTAGCTATTCTGGCAATTGAACATGACATACTTATTGATATTGACAATTGCATAAATGATTTTGCTATGAAAAAAAACACGAAAAGTGCATTTTTAATCAATAAAAAAAAAATTAAAAGCTGCTTTTTTTTCTTTTACTTTTAGTAATTTTCTTGACTAATAATTAAAATAGAGAGGTGATAAATTTCCGGTCGGGCCCCAGGCGGCGAAAGCCCGCGCTTCGCCACTGGCTAGTTATATATATAGATATATATCATAGATATGTGACCGATTACAAATTACTTTTAGCTGCATTCAACCTTTTATAATAAAAAACTAACAGTGTGTTTTTGTTCGAACAAACGCGCCCAGATCAAATAAATACAAGACTGACTCGTGTATACAGAATCATTACTTTTTATTAATGCAATCCCTTGTGGGGATTAAGGAACGGTATCTTAGAACGATAATCATCTTAAACTCGATACCGAAATCCCGTCTTTATTATACCACCGGAGAAAAAGTGCAAAGCCTTTTAATTAATGTAAGCGATATCTTTATGAATATACATTTCTTACGGCGCTACTAATAAAAAAAAAATGCGTTCTGTACACAACATAACTTCGCAGTGTGTCACCGAGTTTGACGCACTGGAAATTGCTGTTTCGTCTGGCGCGTGTATAAGAATGAGATTATTTTAACGTTTAGGTGCATTTTTTTTCAAATATTAATGGATTAAAAATGAGCTAAATCAAAAGCGCACACGAAAATTTTTCATGGGGGGGGGGGTCGAGATTTGAAAGTATACCATTCTTCCAGTGGCGTAACGGAGAATATTATGCGGGGGTTGCAGGGGTGTATGTTCCGTCACTCAGAAGCGCACACAAAAATTTTTCAAGGTGGGAGTCCATGGTCGAAATTCCTCTAACTCGTATCATACATCAAGAGAATACCAATTAATTCTTCTGATTTTGACAATTTTGTTAACAAGAAACAGTAAAAAATACATTTTTGAAATTATAATTAGCATTAATTGATAAAATAAATTGTTCGCAAGTACTTAATTAAATTTTGGGTTGTATATATAGAATTATCATCAATAGAAAAAAACTCAAGGGCTTTGGGGGGTGTCCGGACCCCCAGGACACCCCCCCCCCTTGTGTGCGTCACTGCCGCCACTGCATTCTTCTATCATACCTCAATTTTTG
The DNA here is from genome assembly GCA_019973975.1 of Trichonephila clavata. Classification (NCBI taxonomy): domain Eukaryota; kingdom Metazoa; phylum Arthropoda; class Arachnida; order Araneae; family Nephilidae; genus Trichonephila; species Trichonephila clavata. The sequence goes on from BMAO01007308.1 coordinate 110,633, forward strand.
CAAACATTGTTTCAATTTTATCGATTGTCGGGAACAAAAAAAAAAGTTTCAAAATTATTGAATAATTAATTAGCATTAGTTAATAAATAAATTAGTAAAAAATATTTAATTAAATTATCAGAAATATACTATATAATACATAGTATGTATATATTACTATGTGACGGTTCTATATCCGAGCTCCTTCTACCATTAGCGCGCACAAAAAAGTATTCCACAAAAAAAAAAAGTAACATTTTACAATCCTAATATAAGTTTTTTGTCATCCAATCTGCAACAACAGAAGTCACACTAGTGTTACTTTTTTATTTGAATTACTCGTATAACTAAAACATTTATAACATGTTGCATAGTGCAAAAGATATTTTTTTTCGTAGCAAATAGTTTTGTGTTGATAGTATTTAGTTATATCCCCCCCCCCAAATTAGGTTTGATGGCACGTCTATATCTCATTAAATACATCTTTAGAAAAAATGGCACGTTGATCCATAAAGGTTCGCCACCCGTAGTATAGTGGGTCCGAAAAGTATGGTTACACTCTCAAATTTTAATTACAAATAAACAAAAATATTCATTAGCGGTTTTTCGTGTTCCATAGAGAAAGTACCATTTTTTTTACGTTTTATTGCACGATTTTAATTTGAGCACCTTTGGCTGCGCGCAACACATCAATTATTTTCGAGTAACATCATCTTAATTTCTGCTAGGACGGCCAGATTTTGTTTTTGACATTACATCACCTTTTTCTTTCATGCCAGCAGCGTTTCTCAAACTGTAGGGCACCCCCCCCCCCTTGGGAGGGTGATAACTCTACAAGGGGAGCACGAGCATATTGAAAAGTCGAAAACAAAAAGATTATTTTTAAAAAAATTACTAATTTACTAAAAGTGAAAAAAAAATTCATTCAGACATAAAAATAAAATACACATTTACACTGTTATAATACACTTATAAATGCATCAGTATTGCACAACGTGTATTTTATAATTGATTTAACAATACTAAAAAGTAAGAACAAAAGTATAATAATTACCAGTGACTCCAAGGTCTTATCTTATATTAAATTTTTCTTGATAATTTGTATGGTTTATAATTCATCCCTAACTGTTGATTAAAAGTTACGCGATTCGCTCCCCAATGCCACCGTTTTCCACGTAGGCGTGCGTATGTGATGTATGGGGGGGGGAGGAATAAATTAGCAAATCGTGCATCCTTCACAAACACTGTCAAGGTTCTTTTGTAGCATTCCAAAGCCTTTTGAATCCTTTTATGCATAGCAGTGCGCAGAAAAGATCGTACTTCGGACAGACGTGTATGTACGTCCGGGAGAAACAACGCTTTAGCTGAGCGAGACGTTTATATACGACGGTCGCACTTACGAGTTTTAAGTTGTGTTGTAGCCTTAACATCAAAGTATAGTATTATTGAATTCAATACAATTATTATTGTATGGAGGGGGGGGGCGATGAAAATTCTGATTGCATATTGGGTCGCAAATAGTGAAAGTTTGTAAAGTAGTGCGTTAAAAGGTAATCCGAAATTTATGCAGTACATGTGTTGCAGATTTAAATTCCATTAATCATGCAGCATCTTGCGTTTGTTCTTGCGGTGAAGCCATTTTGAAACGAGAATATTGCAAGACATGGAAGTTGCACCTTTTCTTGTTTGCATTTCATCAAACAGAAACAAATCTTTTGCTTATGAAACATAGAAAGCGAAAAATCTTCGTTTTTTTATTTTTAATTCCTTTTTGAAAGTACAGTCATACTTTTTAGACAGCCAAAATTTTGTTACGCAGTATATCTATCCATCGAAAATGTACAATTACTGAACTTGTGTTTTCAGTTATCTCGAAAACTTAACTACAATGCGAGAGGAAGGAATGAAAAATTTATTCCCTCATTCTACGAAACTCATTCCATCATTTTGCTTCCGATACATCACTCTTCGCTAACTTTTTAATTCCACCTGCTTCCTCAATCACATACACTACAGGAAGAAAAAAAAAAGAATATTTTGGATGGGCAAGTTCATAGTTCAACAACTTCCTGAGAAATTCTTAGCGTAAAATAAATATTTAGCTGAAGCCATCTTGAGGAAAAACTTTTTTGTCTTTCAAGCGTTTATCTCTGAGCTGCCCAACTAGTTGAAATTTTTTTTGGTGTGAGTTATTGTGCTTATGAATTTTTTTTTTTTGTTTATTTATATTTATAATCTTATACAATTTCAAATGATCAATCATTGGGAAAACTTGTTCGCTGTGTTGGGTCAGCAAATTGTGATAAGGATTGAACTCGATGTTGAATTTTATTTATCCATTGCAAAGTGTTCAAGATAGAGGTGAGCAACTTGTTTTAGCTCGCATGCCACATTGTGGGAGTGGAGGTTACCGGAGGGCTGCATCTTTTTTAAAATGATTGTATTCATTATGAATATGTTAAATAAAATAGTGGCAATTTTCATTGTTGAAACATGACTCTGGCAAAAGACAATTTATATGAAGAAAGGAGAAAAGCGACTCATCTGCTCCGGAACTATTGGACCTTAACTCAGCGGCGCAACAGCCCATGAGGACCAAAGTATCATATCAGTACACGTGACCTTGGGCCCTGAGGTGCATGAGCAGATGTTCCGGTCAGGCGGTCAGTCTGACGTGAAACCCCCAGTGTTAAATCACCTTGCAAGCTTGGTACTCATTTATCGACCCACTGAAGGGATGAAAGGCAGAGTCGACCTTGACCTGCTCGGGGTTTGAACCTCGGGCCTGTGGTGTGGAAGCGCGATGCCCTAACCACTAGTCATTTAATGGGCTCCAACTAACACCGACTAGAAATTTGGTAAGCATATTCTTTCATGGAGTGGAGATCTGTTACACAAGAAGCGGCGTAACGTACACCCTCACATTGCGGGGGACCCAGGGTTCGAGGGGGCCCAAAGCCTGACTGCTGCAAAGTACCTAACCCTTTGTAAAATCCAACTCGGGGGCCCAAAACCTGACTTTGAAGGGGGGGGGGCAAATGTTTTTCGTTACGCCACTGTACACAAGGAGTTTTGCAATAATCATTCCCCAAGGGATGTTGCGAGGGGGTAAGGAGCCTTAAAAATAAATATTCCCATTTTTGAACTTTTTGTCCCACAGACTCGAAATTTGGTAATCATGTTTCTTTTGTGAATAGAAATCCGCTAAGAATAGATTTTACGGAAATCGACTCATATGAATGGGTGCGGGAGTTATTTGGGAGTATAGATAAAAAAAATAATTTTTTGTTTTCGAACTGCTAGACCTACTGTAATGAAATTTGGCATGCAGGTTTATTTATTTATTTATTTTTTTGTTGAAATCCATTAAGATCGAATCTTTAAGACATCGACTCTGTGACGGATCTATACGGATTGTCACTAACTTCTTTTTTCCTTTAATTCACTTTATTAATTTCAACCAACCTTCATCGAGTGCCAGGCGGGATTTATGTAAATAAGGAATATTATATAAATTCGGTTTTCGCGAGTTGAAAGGAGCTAAGTAAGAGGAAGTGAGAAATCAAGTGAATTAAAGATCGAGCAGTCGACACGCAGTTGTTGACAAGTTAAGAGAGCTTGATACGTTTTGATGTGCGCGAAGAGAAGCGGATTTAAAGTATTGAAATTCACTATTACGGAGCGTGGAGTCTTCGTCTATTCATCCAGCTAAATAGAGTGCCTGAAGTTCGTCACGAAGGAACCACAGCAGTAAAATATAAGGTTAGTGACTTTGATTAAGAAAATCAGATTATTATTGTGAGGCGTAGTTGTAATTGTGCGCAGTTAAGCTGTCCTAGATTCAGTTGAAATTCTGTATTATTATCCGCTTGTATTGATATCTCACCTCTGCACTCCAGTCTAGTTTATTTATCTTAATTTGTATTGTGTTGTGTCAATTCATAATATATTGATAAGAATCAATAAATCTGTTTGAATTGGAATCATGTCGTTCGATCAATTAGTTCCTCCAACACATCCAGCCGGGTTTTCAGATAGACAGGAAGGTATCAGTGTAAGGGGTGGCTGCAGATCACCACAACTCTCAAGGGATTGATAAAAAAAATTCATTTTTAATTATCAGACTTTGACTTGAAATTTAGTAAGTATGTTTATTTTGTTGAGTAGAGATCCACTAAAATTGGATTTTGTAGAAATCCAATCTGGGGAGGGGATTCCATTTCAATTTTAGAAATTCATGTCCAGTCCTTTTTAAATCAGAAAGTGAAAGTAAAAAACGAATGTTTTTTTAAAAATAAAATCGAATGCTTAGTGCTAGGACTTAAGTATCAATAATTTATAAATAGTATGTATTCATATAACATCATGAAATCCTCAGACAACCGGGCGAGTAATCGTTGATAAAAAATATAAATAATAAATTTTTGCAGGCATGGAAAATAACATTTCAGACCGGCTGTACGAAATTCTTAATTCCCATATGCAGAAAAAAAAGAGGGGGGGGGGGGTAATTCAGAAAATGAACAGAAAATAAAACTTTAACATGCGTAAAATTGCTGGTGCAATGCAAGGAAAATTACAAGGGCTGTTTTTTAAGTAAGGTCCGTTTGTTTTTTTAAACAAAATGTTGTTATTTTTAAAAAAAAACTAAAAAAAACCGGACCTTACTTAAAAAACAACCCTCGTAATTCATGCAAAATTTCATTTCTGATATACCTTTACAGACAGAACTTTTTTTTATGAAAAAAGAACAATATATCACGTAAAATACCCCCACCAACAATTCTAGGGGTTCTCATTTTGATATCAACTCTTGCTTCATCTCCTAACAACATCACTGGCTTAAATTCATCATCGCGACCACCTACACGCAATATCTTCCTTTCTCCGCGATGTCCCACCGAATTATTTTTCCCACGGTTTCGCGGCGCAAGACACGCGGAGATTACCAATGAAACTTGCGGTCAGTGTCTGTCTCTAGCGGCCGCGTGGTTTTCGTCTGTCAACGGCGAATCGTACATGTGGATCGCTGCACCAACGAGGATATCACTTTCCCACGGTGGTGTATCTTGACGCTCTTCGATCTCATACCAACTGGTGATGAGAGATCCGTTGCCCCATCCTTCCAAACACACCATCAGATCTCGGTAGCTGTGTTATGTGTCATGCCATGAAATGATACAAAATTGTAATCAAATCTTTTTTCTTCTTTTTTCTCATTCAGTGATTTTATTAAGGTAATAATGTTTTCTTTCTTCAAAAAAAAAAAAAAATCAGAGAAGGGTTTTGAGCAAGTCTAGTATTGAGTGAGAAACTTCATGGATTTTTCATATGGTTTACTTAAGAGAGAGAAAGAGAGTAGTCGCGCACACAAGAGGGTGTCCTAGGGGTCCGGACACCCCCCCCCAAAGCCTTAAGTTTTTTTGATTGATGATCATCCTGTATACAAATAACGTAAAATTTAATTAAGTACTTGTAATTGACAATTTATTTATGAGTTAATGCTAATTATTAATTCAATACTTTATTTTTTACTGTTTTTTGTTAACAAAATCGTCAAAATCAGAAGAATCAATTGGTGTTGTCTTGAGGTGTGATACAAGTTGGGGGATTTTCGACCATGGACTCCCCCCCCCCCTGAAAAGTTTTGTGTGCACTACTGAGTGAGAGTAACAATAAGGTTGCACACAAAACAAGACGAGGGCTATTGGCGACGGACCTCGTAATTTTGATCTTCAGTCAAGTGAAGAGGACGACACCTGAGTTGCCACCCCACTCTCTTTACTACCACACTAAAGGGGTGGCTATAGGGCCGGACAAACCGGGCCCCTGCACGGGACGGCAAATTTTAAAAGCGGCATTTTGATCAAATTTGCCAATTTTTTTTTTTTTTGTTACAAAGAATTGTTATATTTTCGGAAATATTATCGGGTGTGAATTTGGTATTTCATCCAACGTATCTCATTTCCTTATTTTGTACTCAAAATGTTTAACGTCTGTTTTCTTTTATGTTGAAATTTGAAGGGTTCGAGGTGGAAGTATATGTGTCAAATCATGAAATTTGATATGCTTACTCGTCTTTCTCTAGTAACTTTTCCCCCATTCTGGAGATGGGTCATAAAGGATATTCCTTTCTGGAACCTTTTTTTTTTTTCCTTTTTCAAAATTCTAGAAAAAAAAATACACAAAAATAATCGGGACCATTGCATTCTTTCGTGTTAACCGATATTTCGCCTTAAGCGCTTTCGCGTTAAGCGTTTTTACTGTAACTGAATTGCTTCCTGCAATGGTCTGTGACTAGGCTAGTCAGAAAAGGTATGGGGGGCCATAGATTAAGTATCACTGCCTAGACACCTCCTCCTCCCCCCCCCTTTGTGTGCTACTGATATGTTTCCCAACAATAAAAAATCAAGGTTGCACAAACACTTTTATATCTACATCCCTAGATAATTAGCAAAAAAGTACCGACTAATTCGTATCACGCTTTTCAAATTCTTACCATTCTGCGTATCGCGGATTTCTTCAAATCTGACAAAATAAATTATTCATTGCAGAATTATCTTTATGGTGCTCATTCCACTCTGGGCGAAAGAAGATAACTATCTCCTTAATTGCCAAGAACACTTCTTTAATTTGTTCTCAAACTAATGGAGAATCCGAAGAAGTGATACATTTTTGCACGCTTCCTTAGGGGAGTACTTGAAAAAGAAATTCCAAACGGCTATGTCTATTGGCATTGACTTAATCTTAGACCAAGTAAAAAGAAAAAGTCGCCTTGTTTCCTAGTTTTCTCATTACTTGTACTGTCATTTGAACGCCAAAAAGGTTCTTTCACCATCGGTAGAGAAAATAAAAGAACATAAAAAAACTTGACAGAAGAAGAAAAAAGAAATGGTGACCTTGAAAAAGTATTTCGCGTTTTAGATTAATTGCGGCAACCTGTTAACGCTATATTCTTCGGCAAACTCGTCGAAATTTGGCAATTGAGTTCAATGATTTAGCTTTGGAGAACGGTTCTTTCATTTGCAGATGAAGTTCGGGAAGTTGCTTTTGTGGGAGATGCAAAACCGGAGGATACCATTAATGTGGATTCATTTATTTTCATTGATATAACTATTTTTACCTTCACTTATTTCAACGTAGAATTTCCGTGATTTGAAAGCAGTCACTTTACAGACGACTGCTTATTCATGGTTTGATATTGATGAATATTGCGCTATTTTTATTTTATTGACTGGATTATGTTGCGTGAATCATCTCTCAAAGTGAAACAGGATATAAAAATAACTAAGGAAAAGCAACTAATGTTTTATATACAGTAAAATACGTTTAACGCGATAACACTTAAGACCAGTGGCGCACACAAGGGGGGTGTCCTGGGGGTCCGGACACCCCCAATCCCTTGAGTTTTTTTTTATTGATGATAATCCTATATAATTTTTCTAAACGTAATTCAAAAAAGTACTTGTAATGAACAATTTATTTTATAAATAAATGCTAATTATTAATTCAATAATTTATTTTTAATTGTTTTTTGTTAACAAAATCGACAAAATCAGAAGAATCTAGTGGCACAAGCAAGGGAGAAGTCCTGGGAGTCCGGCCCCCCCCCCAAAAGCTCTTGATTTTTTTCGATTGATTATAATTTTATATATATAGTAAGTAAAAATTAATTAAGTATTTGATTTTAATAATTAATTTTATTAATTAATGCTAATTATTAATTAATTTTTTACTGTTTTTTGTTCTCGCAAAACCGACGATATGTTGGGCGGCGTATTGAAGCATGGTACGAGAACAGTGGACTTTCGACCTGGGATTTCGACCCCCTGAAAAATTCCCGTGTGCGCTACTGGAAGAATCAATTGGTGATGGTGAGGTATGATACGAGTTGGCGGAATTTCGACCATGGACCCCCCCCCCCTTGAAAAATTTCTGTGCACGCTACTGCTTAAGACGAAATATCGGTTTATACGAAATAATAGTCCAGAATAGAAATAATAGTTTACAGTCCAGACAAACTACTATATATTTTCAAGCAGTTTTTTCTCTTAACACAAAATGAAAATCGCTTAACACGTCAAGATTTTCCTTCTGGGAGTGAGGGGATATTGAAACTGAGCAGCACTTACTGGATTGTTTGAGAAAGTTTCTGTATTATTGGACTGTCCTAGTGTATCATCGAAAGCATTCGTTGCAGTAGGTGATGATAATGTATGTACAGCCCCAATTATGGAAGACAAAGACATTTCGGAGTTTATTCAAAGCTCAGAAAATATCATTCATACAGATTCCGACGACAAAAATGAAATAAATAATGCAGCTCCTGTTCCCACGTCTTCCGAAAGGAAGAATGTCATGAAAAATATACGTAATTGTTGAGACCCACATTCCAATGAATTTTTAAAAAAAATGAACGACTTCCACAACAATTTATTGACAATTAGAAGCTAAAAAAAAAAACAATCCAAAGAAAAATATCAGATTTTGTATTAAATTTCTTTAAGTTATAGTGAATATTTTTGTTTCATTGAGTTTTATTAAATAAATGCATATATATTTGTCTACAAAAGCGCACACAAAATTTTTTCAAGGGGGGGGGGGTGTAACAGGGTCGAAAGTTCCCCCAACTCGTATTATACCTCAAGACAACACCAATTGATTCTTCTGATTTTGTCAACAAAAAACAGTAAAAAATGAATAATTTAATTAATAATTATCATTCATTAATAAAATAAATTGTTAATTACAAGTACTTAATTAAATTTTACGTTAAATTTATATAGGATTATCATCAATCGAAAAAAACTCAAGGGCTTTGGGAGGTGTCCGGATCCCCAGGACACCCTCCTTGTGTGCGCCACTGCTTGTCTATGTAAATAAAACAAACTCTAATAAACTTAATTTTGTTGATAGAAGGGCTTTTTTTGCAATATCCTTTAACACGAAATTCGTTTAACACGAGAAAATACTTCAATCCCTTCAGTTTTGAGCTAAGGGATTTTTACTGTATATATATTTCACTTTGTATGCTTTAGAATTGAGATATTTGCGTTTGAAAGAATGAAAATATGCAGAGAATGGCCGTGGCGTGAGTGAGTGAGTTAATATTAACGTCGCATTGTTCAGCTATACACGAGGGATTTTGGCGATAGACCTCGTAATTTTGAACCATGATCAAGTGACGAGGACGGCACCTGAGCTGGCACCTCCCTCTCCTAACTACCACACCAACGAGAGGACATTTGAGCTCTCGACAGATTTTACGTGCATCGCTTCCCTACACAGTGGGTCTTCAGCGGCACTGGGCTCGAACTCACGACACGTCGGCCACGAGTCCGTTACCTTGTCCACTAGGCTACCACAGCCACAATAACACGAGCTGCCGTGGCAGCTTAGTGGTTATGGTCATGAACTCTTGACCGGCGTGTCACGGATTCAAGTCCGGTGCCACTAAACAATCGGCATGAGGAGGGGTTGATGCACTTTAAATCCGTCGAGGTCCAAAGTCCTTCCATTGGCGTCGTGTGATGGTTTTGAGAAGGGGGGGGGGCAGCTCCGGTATCGTCGTCATCACTTGACTGTGGTTCAAAATTACGAGGTTTGTTGCCAATAGCCCAAGTATTGCTTTATAGTGCGACCTTGACACAGTCTATTTTTGCTTTCGACTGAAAGATGTTGTAAAAAATTGCGAAAGGTATTTTGTATATAGGGTAGGCCCCCATTAAAAAACATCAAATTTTTGGATATGTTGCCTTTTTTCGATTTTGACTTGAGTCCTCAATAAAACGCCACTAATATTATAATTGGTAAAAAATTTTAATGTGTATATTCCGGCGAATTACGCGCTCTAAAACTTCCAAACTGCCATTTTTTAATTTTTAGGTATATTCGCCATATAATGCACACCTTTTTCTTATGAAAAAACTTTACAAGTACATGAGTAATTAGGGATTGCAATAAAGGACCAAAAGTTCAATACCGGTATTCGGTATATTTTAGGTCTTGATACCAGTTTTAATACTGATAGTAGAAATTTTAGTAAAAGAAAACACAGATGTTTCTTTGTTTTATTTGTCAGCTTTATTGGAGAGTGTAAATATCACAAAAAATAATTTGTTGTTTATAAATTATAACAGCATATAAAGAATAAAAAAAATGTAAAGCAAAATCTTATTTACACTTTTCTTATGAGTTAAATAAATATCACTATTCAATGTGTGGTCTGCGGTTTTCATCATATAAATAATGAAACAATACCGAAGTATTATAAACTGATTTTTTATGTTCTTGAAAGTTATTCTTATTCATTAGTGTGGTTTATTATTTATGAGTATACATATATAATAAATCTGAAATATATTTTGAACCCTAAAGAATGATATTCAAATACAATGTGAATAACAAACTCACCATTCTAAAAGGTATTGAAATATTAAGCACTTTCTTCACAACTACAACCTTGTTTTCACAGATACGAATATGAGACTACTATAACGAATCCTGCGCGTGTGCAGTATCGCTCTGAGATGTAATAGGATAGTTTGGGCCCACCTCCTTGGATGATTCACATATTTTATCTCTTCTCTTGATTGTACGATGCAACTGTGTATTCACAGTCTAGTTAATTTAGCCCGTTAGGGAGACATAAAAACAAAAACGTGTACTATTTATCTTTGTTGGTGATCCCTGAACATATAGTGACGACAATTTTAAAAATTTCTAGTAAATGCTGAAAAAACGATATTTGAACTTGGGAATACCGGTATTCAGTGGCACACACAAGGATTCTGAGGGTCAGGACACCCCCCAAATCCCTTGAGTTTTTTTCGATTGATGATAATCCTATATATATAACGTAAAATTTAAGTACTCATAATTAACAGTTTATTTTATTAATTAATGGAAATTATTAATTCAATAATTTATTTTTTACTGTTTTTTTTTTTAACAAAATCAACACAATATGAAGAATCAATTGGTGTTGTCTTGAGGTATGATACGAGTTGGGGGACTTTCGGCCGTGGACTCCCCCGTTGAAAAATTTTGTGTGCGCTACTGCCGGTATTAGAAAATTGTACAAATGTCTCAAAATACCGGTATTCGGTATTGCAATCCCTATGTACAATACTCGTATGTTTTGAAATCTGATATAGAGTATGAGGGCATACTAAAAGCATGGGATATGAAAATAAATCTGACATAGTTATTTGAAATAAAATATGTAGTACATCTAACAACTTAGAAGAAACGGAAGAGGATTATTTAATTACAGAATTCGATGATGAACCTGAAGATACAAAAAAAGACGAATGTGACTAACTTTCTATGTAAGCTAATAAACTTTCATTATTTTTTTAAAACATTTATAAAACCCCGTGCACCATGCAATGTATAACACGGGGGCATACAACACAGACAGAAGAAAGGATTACAACACAAACATTTCTGCCTTCTCCGGGATTCGAACCCAGTCCCTACGGCACTGCAATCAGCTTCACTATACCGGATGGGCGGCAAACTTTCATTATTGGATATGTAAATTCTTTTAAAGAAACAGCATTTAAATGTAGGGGGCGTATAGCGCACCGTAAATTTCGAACTTACCTTTTGGGTTCAAAGCGTGCGTTGTACGGTATTATTGCATATTACGGTTATTATACGGAAAAATTAAAAAATAAAAACAAAAGGGTCAAATAAACAGATCTAATAAACTAATTTATATTCAATGCAAATCAAAATTGGCTATTTGCTTCTAAATTTAGCCCATGGGGGGGGGGGATTTGTTTATTTTTCACATTATGTTCTTTTTTTAGATTCGAAATAAATTATTCTAAAATTTAACTTTAAGAAAAAGTACATTTTTCTCTCACGAAATTTAAGCATTAAAATGAAATTAAAATTATTGCTTTTCAAAATCAGTTCAAAACATGCACTACATTTGCTCTGCTGACTGAAGTATCTAAAAGAGGAAATTTCTCCTTCGTGAATTTTCACCTCAAACTGACCAGCCAGCGCCATCTACTTGCAAAAGATAGAAACTTACTGAGGTAATAAATATTTCATGGAAAGAGTCGGCGTACTACGTATTTAGTTAATTCAGCTACAAATAAGAACTTTGTATTAATTTAAAGTAATTTTAATTTGCTACTGAGGTTTTTTTTGGAATAAAAAAAAATTGGCATCCGGAAAATTGTTTTTTTTATTTAAAATTTAATGTGATTTACTAGTTTACCTTAAATATAATTTGAAAATTAAACGCAATAATGAAATAAATTGGTTAATTTTCTAATTGTAATTTCGAACGGTAGTTAAGAAACTACACTGTATAAAAATATTTAAGGTAATCAATTTAAATTTGAAAAATTCTTCACAAAGTAAAAATATAAAGTAAATTGCAATACTGTAGCAAAACATCACAGAATTCTGTTCGAAATTCTCACTGAAATACTGAAGCTAAACATATATTTGTTCTTACTAGAGTTTATTATTATTATGAGAAAAATTTACTAACATTATTCAACAAACATTACTTTTTTTTACTTCTAAATAAAATTTTAAAAATGTAGTTAATTCAGAAACGAAAAAAAAGCTTCAAAAGAAACAAAGGCGAAACGAAGTATGATACGCGAGCAGGAACTAATATTTTAATATAGTAACTAATTAAACTATTTTTCGTCAAATTCAATCAGACTTGTGAATGCGTGATAAATTTTATAAAATAATATTACTTTTTTCAGAATTTTTTTTTTTCTTTACATAAATTTATCTGAAAGTTGTCGATAAATTAAATGCTTATTTAAAGCATCGAAACAATATTTACTTTTAACTGTTATTGAAAGATTTTCTATGATTGTAAAAAGTCTAAATTTAAAATTATTAAAAATCCACTTTTTTTTTGCGGAATTTTTTGATTTAATGTATTTTTTATTAATTTCCTTCTTAATTTGCGAAAATGCAAACATTATTTTTTATTTTATCCGCTTAAAAATTCTTCATAGTTGAACTGTCAGTGAAATATATATGGCGAAAGAAATAAGTACACAACTTAGAAATATACATGCCATAAGTTTAATTTACAAAATTGGAAAAACTGAAATATATCACCGCATAGTTATTCTCTCGCATAGTCTTCACACGCAATTCATGTTGCGAAATGGCTGAATATGACCAAATAAAATCTTTTGCCGAAATCTGGAAAAGTATTTATAGTAAAAAAAATTTTTATCCACGTTTATTTTACTACATTTTACTTTAAAAAAAATTTATTAACATTTCACCGGAGATTTTTTTTTTTTTTTTTGAAAAATACCTTTGTTTAAAAGTTTTAGGAAAGGATTTTCAAAAATCAAATATTAAATATTATTTTGTTGAAAAATTATGCTTCAAAAATTTATTTTCATCATTCTTGAGAAAGATTTCGTAAAAAATCTATCTAGCAGAGCGTGGTTTCGATCCACGGACCTCTGGGTTATGGGCCCAGCACGCTTCCACTGCGCCACTCTGCTGTTGTACGCCGTAACAAATATAAAGTTCCAGAGCCGGCTTTGATAAAAGGAACCAAAAGGGGAAAAGGATATTTTAAAATCGCTTTCTCCTTCGCTTGTACTGTTCCGCTGATCTGAAATAAATCGTAGCATTTTCGTCAAAAAAGAAAGAAAAAAAAAGAATATTTCCTTATTTTTAATTAGTTTGTTGGAACACAACACACACACACGCTCTGAAAGATTAATATGTATTTTTTAAAAATACTAAAGCTGTTAGATGTTTGCCCCGATGAGTACAGTAAATCCATGATCTTTAAACTTTTTCGACTCGCGGTGTTGTATCTCCCCCATTACACGGTAGATGTCGCTGCGAATGGGCGCGTCTCTGTTTTTCACTGTAACCATATATTGACTTCTTTGTTGTCTTCTGTTGTGCGTAGTCAGCTGCGCTGAATAAAAAGTACAAAAGCATCTTTGGTACTCACTGGACTATTCCAAACTCATTACCCTACTCGTGTTCCAATATTCTGGCGCCAAGACATAAACAAACCCAAGTAAAATAATTGATCCAAAACAAAATGGATAAAAAACTGCTTGATCCAAAGGAAAGTGCTACGATCGGCCCGTTACGAAAACAATCAGTGAATTGGATAACTGCATCGCAGCAAACGATTTTCCTGCAGCGTCGCTGGCATTTACCAAACTTGAAGAAAAGACAAAGCGTCTTTTTGAAAACGACGAATTAGTGATTACATATCTTTCTTCACATCCTGATCCCGACACAGATCCCGACACAATTGTAGAGAATGAGCTGGAACAGAACGAAACGTACCGAGATAATTTTATCTCTGCAAAAGTTCGTTTCCAAGAGTTTTCGAAAATCTATGAGCAGAAAACACAACAATTGGATATCTCTCCATCGATGGATCGTTTAAGCATAAATCTTCCTAAATTGCAATTAATAGACTTCGATGGTAATCCCAAAAATTGGTTTTCCTTCTGGTCCATGTTCCAAAAAATTGATGAGGATCCTAAAATAGAGGACGACGTGAAATTTGCATATCTGATGCAAACAACAAAAGGTAAGGCTTTTGATTTCGTTCAATCTTACCATGTATCTAAAGGTGAATACAAAACTGTCATAAAAAATTTAAAAACTCGTTTTGCTGATGATAAAATGCTAATTGAATTATATGTACGCGAACTTTTAAAATTAATTCTAAATCAATCGCATAATATGTCTTTTACTGATTTAGTAGACCAATTAGATACTTATTTGCGTTGTCTAGAAAATTTAGGAGTAACTAAAGAAAAATATGCATGCATGCTCTATCCGTTAGTTGAAGCTTCAATCCCTGAACAAATTCTAATCGCATGGGAAAGAGAAAGAAATTCTATTTCTCGTAACAGCACTGCAAATACGCATGACCTTGACTTGTTAATTCAATTCCTTCGTTCGGAAGTGGTCAGTGCTGAGCGCCTGCGTATTGCAAAAGCTTTCTGTGCGGGAGAAAAAGATAAAAATAAAACAAGTAGACAGAAAACTGACCCCTCTCGCGATCTCAGTTCGGTGACCCCCGTCCCCACTGCATCGAGTTTTGTTACCCAAACAAAAAGCGAAAGGAGAGAGTCGAATATTTTTTGTTTATTTTGTTCGAAAAAAAACTCACCGCAGTAGTGACTGTTTCACGGCGCAAAAAATGCCCTTTTCAAGAACGAAAAGAGAAAGTTTTGAAGATGAAAGCGTGCTTATCGTGGTCTTAGAATTAACTGTCGCGCAGATAGATGCGGAATGAGTGTTCGGTGCATAGTTTGCTCGAAAAAACATTTTCCAATTTTATGCCCAAATTTATGTAGAGAAAATGAAAATTCCTTTCTTCTCCGAGCAAAACAGAAATTAATAGTGTCACCAGCAATAGCTCTTCCGGTTCGACAGATGTTTTATTGCAAACACTCAGAATTAGAGTATCAGCCCTTTGAAAACAAAAATAGTTCGCTGTTTATGTGACTCAGCTTCGCAAAGGTCATATATAAATCGTGATCTCGCAGAGTTTTTGGACTTAAAAAAGTTGATCATCCCGAATTTCTTAAACATAGTTTATTTGGAGGTATTGAAACGGAAAAAATTAAACATTTCGCATTTAAATGTGAACTTCAGGAAATTCGGGGAAATTTTTCGTGTGAAGCGATATTGTTAGATAAGGAAGTAATTTGCGGAACAATTCCAAAAAATAAGTAAATCTGATGCAGAATGCTTCACTAAAAATGGAATTTATTTATCCGATTGTGAAAAAAATGATTCTGCCATATCAGTTTTACTGGGTGCTGACTATTTAGGAAAAATTTTAACTGGTTTCATAAGTCAACAACCCAATGGTTTAACCGCTGTTCAGACTTATCTAGGGTGGGTAGCTATGGGAAAATCATTATCCTATACCACTTGTTCTAATCATGCCCTGCCTGTGATTTCACTGCTAAACGGTAGCAAAATTTGTGACCTTTGGTCATTGGATATTCTGGGTATACGGGACCCTGTGGAAAACAAAACAAGAAAGGACATTGATGATGATACTGTGTCTTTTTTCGAAAAAACTGTAAAATTCAATCAGGGCAGGTATGAGGTAAATCTTCCATGGGTTGAAGGGCATCCAAAACTACTTGATTTGCTATTTCAATCTGAAAAAACGTCTCAATACCATGACTTCTAAACTTATTTCCACAGGAAAATTTGATTCTTATGACAAAATTTTGAAGGAATGGGAACAGTTGGGAATCATAGAACCAGTACCAATTAATATTAAGGGGGTAAATTTATCGCAACAAAAATGCAGGTATTTACCTCATCGAGCTGTCTTTAAGGAGTCTAGTCTTACGACTAAAATTCGCCCAGTTTTCGACGCTTCAGCAAAAGATTGAAAATTCCATTTCCTTAAATCAATGCTTAGCAACTGGACCTAATTATATTGAGATGATCCCTTCCATTCTAAATAAATTTTCGCAAAAAATGGACTGGGAGTCATTTCAGATATTCGCAAAGCCTTCTTGCAGATCTCAATTTCCCTACAGACAGGGACTATCTCCGATTTCTGTGGTGGGAAAATTACGAAAACGTGAAATTAAAATCTATAGGCATTGTAGAGTAGTTTTTGGCCTTTCTTCTAGCCATTTTTGCTGAATGGCTACCATTTACTATCATTTTAGAAAAGGAAAGAAATGATGTTGCGGTAAAATTAAAAGATTCTTTTTATGTCGATAATGTTGTGGCTAGTGTCCAAAATGAGATAGAGCTTCAACGATTTCAAACAATAGCTTGTCAAGTCATGTCGAGGGCAGGGTTTGAGCTCACAGGTTGGGTTTCTTCCACAGAGCAACAAAATCAGGAAAAAACAAAATGCTCTGTGCTTGGCCTTTTATGGGAACCAAATACTGATTTGCTCACTTGTGATCTCAGAAATATTTCTACTGAAATCAAAGATACATGTTCTAAACGGCAACTTTTGTCAATTTCGCAAAAGATATTTGAT